>JASTWQ010000353.1:0-209402 GCA_035220615.1 Leptothorax acervorum | reverse complement strand
ATACAATTAAGTATATAATTATATTCTTATTTTGTAATTATATAATTATTTTCCACAAACGGCAACATCGACGACGACAACGATGCCATTGATGTCGACGACGACGACGGCGGTCACGGCGCGGTGCTGACGGCGCGCGGCGACGACGACGCACGGCCACGGGAGGAGAGATTATGGGAGGATCCCGTTTGACTACAAAACGATTGCCTACAGCTTCGTTTGCACACACCGCATTGCACACAATTCCGATTACACACATTCCCATTTGCGCACAGAGCGATTGCCAACAGGCATTATTGCGCACACGTCGCTTTGTCTACACGACGATATTGCACACAGCGCATTGCACACACGACCGTATTGCCCATAGCGCATTGCACACACGACTGTACTGCACACAGCGCGTTGCACACACAACCGTATTATACACAGCACATTGTACACACAGCCATACTGCACACGCGATCGTATTGCACACGCGACCGTGTTGCGCACATGAACGTATTGCCCACAGCGTATTGCACACATAACCATATTGCACACAGTGCATTGCACACACGACCGTATTGCACACAGCGCATTGCACACACGACCGTATTGCACACAGGACATTGCACACAGGACCGTATTGCCCACAGCGCATTGCATACACGACCGTATTGCACACAGCGCATTGCACACACGGCCGTATTTCACACACGGCTATATTGCACACACGACCGTATTGCACACACGACCGTATTGCACACACGGCCGTATTGCACACACGGCCGTATTGCACACACGGCCGTATTGCACACACGGCCGTATTGCACACATAGCCGTATTGAACACACGGCTGTCTTGCACACACGGCTGTCTTGCACACACGGCTATATTGCACACACGACAGTATTGCACACACGACCGTTTTGCACACACGACAGTATTGCACACACGACCGTTTTGCACACACGACCGTATTGCACACGCGACCATATTGCACACACGGCCGTATTGCACATACAGCCGTGTTGTACACATTACTGTCTTGCACACACAGCCGTATTGCACACATGGCTGTCTTGCACACACAGCCGTATTGCACACATGGCCATATTGCACACACGGCCCGTGTTGCACACACGACTGTATAGCGCACACGGCCGTGTGTGCAAACCTTAGTAGGTATCAGGCAAAAATTTTAAGTAAACCCCCCCCCCCCCCATATTGTAGTATATCGTTTGAAAAATATAAAAAAAAGAAAAATTTTGGCGCGTTACAGGTCGATACGTTGGTCCGTTTAGGAGTTGTTTAGAGTCAAAGTTGGAAATAGCCAATTTTTAACTCTCAAACGGGTCAACGTATTGACCTCTAACTTGCGCCAAAATTTTTCTTATTTCATGCACTTTCAAACGATATACTACAACATAGGGGGTTCCATGTACGAAATTAAAGGTGATGTTTACGTGAGCTCCAATCAACTATCCAAGGTTAAAACATTACCACTATCTTATGTGCCCTTTGAAACCGTACAACTTTTGTCTAAAACATTTTTCTCTAAAATCTAAAGTTACATGTAACTATGGTGTTTGCTGGGTAGTTTTCCTACAAAATGCCTGATACGGGCGCTCTGATACACCCTTCGTATAGTAACTTTAGATAAAGAAAACATTTAGACCAATACATTTAGAGAAAGTGATAAGAATTTTTGCTGGTGTTACAAATTATCATTCCTAAAACATAAGATAATCTTAAGCATTGCGTGAATATATCGCGTTTCTATACATATATGACTTGTTGAAGTTATAAGACGGACGTTACGTAGTACATATTTCATAATTTTAATCAAATAAATTTTAATTTTTCAAAACAGTACTAAAGATGATTTCGTTAACGTAAAGTTATGTAAACATAAATAGCGATTACATAATTAAGGGTATCCTAAAGCCGTCTGTTTTACAGACAAAAGTTGAATAGTTGAACGAACTTACCTAGTGAAGTTCGACTCCAATTATGCTCCTGTCTCGTCCGGATGGATATATAAGTGTAGTAGCATTCCATGCGTCATCCACAACAGGCCAATTTAAAGAAAAACTGTCGCGCCGCGCCGCGCCACGCGCCGCCGCCGCACACGCGCCCTGCCGGATCTTCATTTTTTAACTTCACAAATCTGACCAGAAGGGTCCGGGGAGGGCGGGATTGTCCATCCGGACGAGACAGGAGCATAATTGGAGTCGAACTTCACTAGGTAAGTTCGTTCAACTAGTCAATTATGTCCGTCTCGTCCGGATGGATATATAAGTGTAGATATTCAACGATCACTGTCGGATTTGTGAGAAAATTTATATCTGTATAAAGCAAACTATACATAAATACGTATACACACGTAGATGATCAAACTTGAAAACATCTATTACACAACTACCACTGCGTATAAGCAGAACAAAAATTGAGCACAAATAAAATAATAAGGCATAATCGCTTAAAGAACTAAAGACTATTGAGAATCGCGGTCTGAAGCGAGGAGGTCTCTATTATGGGACGGTTATAGAAACGAGCAAAGACCTCAGACGACCTGGTCCAGCCCGCCGTACGACGAATCTCCTCCACACTAATGCCCCTGCCTGCAGCGAAAGAAGCAGAGGCGTGTCGAGTGGAGTGGGCCGAAAAGACAGAGGTATTGACTCCTGCCACCTCTAATACGGATTTCACCCAACGCCCTAAGGTTTGTGAACCTACAGATCTATGTGGGGGACGAAGGGAGATAAAGAGCGCCTCGCAGCCCTCTTGTCGAAGCTCGCGCGTGAGCTCGAGATAGAACTTTACTAATGAGAAGACGCAGAGCTCAGATCTGTCCGGAAAAGGTTTGAACGTAAGTAATGGCTGGAATCGTCCGATTCCTGAAGTCTTTAACCTAGCCGGAATCCTGATTACTAACATGTCCGACAGCACAATATTGGAAACCTGAATGGCCGCTAATGTCTGCATCCTTTGGGCCGTTGTAAGAGCCATTAGAGTCACTAATTTGCTCGATACCTTTTTAAGAGTTAAATCCCCATGAGGAAACAAAGTTGCCAAGTAAGTTAATACTGGGGATGGATCCCAGACAAAATCGTAACGCGAACGTTGAGGCTTTAAGGCTGCGACCCCTTTCAAAAACCTCCTCACCAGAGCATGGGAGCCCACCTCGTCAGATGAGAGAAGAAAAACTGCCGAGCGATAGATATTTAATGTAGAGTAAGACCTAACGTTCGGTAACAGAGAGGATAAAAACTCCAAAACCTGCGATACCGATGGAGAAAAACAAGAAATCCCTTTCTGCTTGCAGAAGTGCCACCACAGGCGTAGAGGTTTAGTATATTGCGCGATAGTCGCATCCGAGATCGAAGCGAGGGTGGTCTCTAGCGCTGCTGTAGGAGTTCCTCTTGCTAGCAATGCTTGGCAGATAATTTCGCGGCTGCCAGGGAAATCCTGTTCCACGCGGGGTGTATCTTCCTGAAAGGAGACGAAAGCATTTTAATATTTGGCTCAAACCGAATAGGTTGGTGAACGCTAAGTTTGTTAAACAATGGGAACCACGGTTGAGCTGGCCATCCTGGCACCACTACCACCCCCTCTGCCCTGTCCGAAATTATTTTACGAAGGACTCTTAAAATTAATATAAAAGGAGGAAAAGCGTAGAAGTAGAATTTACTCCAGTCTAGAGAAAAAATCTATTGCGTAGGCCAGAGGATCTGGCAACCATGCCACAAAACGAGAGCATTTTGCGTTGATCGAAGACGCGAATAAAACAATCTCGAAAGGACCAAACACAGAGCGAATTTCATTGAAATACGACTGCTCTAAGGTCCACTCAGTTTCTATAGAAACGATTCTAGATTCCGCATCGGCGACGATATTTTGAGCTGAGGGGACATCTGCTGCATAGATAAAAAGATTTCGGACTGCGCACCAGCACCAGATCTGTCTTGCCAGGCCGAATAAGTGGGGGAACCTAACCGATCCCATTCGGTTAATGTAAGACAAGGCAGTAGAATTATCCACTCTTAATAGGATGTTACAATTCTCCAAATGAGAAGCAAAACATCTGAGAGCGTGGAAGACAGCCAACAGTTCCAAATAGTTGATGTGGTTGCGTTTTTTCCGTCATCTGACCAGAAACCATGCGTTCGGTTTTCATTACAAGCAGCCCCCCAACCTGATAGTGAGGCATCCGAGAAGATCTCAAGCTCAAAGCGGCCTGATCTAATTCCGTTATGTTGAGACCTGTCCGCGAACACGGACTTCCACCATAACAAATCCTCTCGAATCGAAGAGGGCTCTCTTTTGTCGTCAGGAATAGAAATCGCAAAAAGATTCCGTATTAAAAGTAAGGCCTAAAAAACGGCATGATCTCGAAGGAGAAAGGGCGCTCTTACGTTTATTAGAGAGGCGGCCCCCAACTCGTACCTGATCCCTATTTAACGGCTCCTCGAACGGGACCTGTGCCTCCGGGCTGACTGGCGACTGCTGCTCGCATATCTCGACGTCCCTGCCCTGGATGTCGCCGCTGATTTTCTGTTCGTTGCAGGGACGCGGGCGTTTCCCGACTTGGCAGGCGTTACCTGTGCTGGTTGTTTAATAGGCTGATGCGTGTTCTTCGATACCACCAACGGAGTTTTAGCAATACTCTTGGAAGACTTCTCCATGGTAGATGCTTTCTTTAATTCCTCGCCAAAGGCCGTGCCAAATAGGAAATCATCGGCTGGAATACCCTCGGCGGTATTCTTTGCTAGGAGGTTAAGTGAAGGCTTAATCTGAGCTCTTCTGGAAAGGGATAAGCGGTAGAAAAGATCTGCTAGTATCTTGGCGCCCTCATTGACCTTGATAACCGCCGACCGGGCCTCAGCAGATAAAGACTGTTGAATTTCAGGTCTGAGAAAATCTGAAATCGCTTCGCCGAAAGCGCACAAGGCAATGTTACCCTTGAGAGCCGATTTGAACTCGGGATTCAATTTCGGGGCCCTGAGAAAAGCCCTAGCCTCAACGGGCATATATTTCTTGAGGAGAGGGTCCCTGAGCTCGGGAGGGAGGCGCCCTCGCGAGTGATAGCGCGCCAAGCTTGGGTGATTGAGTCATTCCAAGATACCTCCTCTATTTGCTCTAGCCCCGAAACAAACAGCTCTCTTGTGAAAGCATCGGGAGGCCCCTCTGCAGGGATCGTGCCAGGTGGCTCTAATGACAAGTTTACTGTTTTCGCTGGTCCTGACACGAGGGAAGTGATGTCTGCTGTCGCAGCTGGAAAGGCAAATGTCTTGTCAAGACAACGGTTATGTCGAACTCCCCGTCTGTATTGTGCAAATACAGGTCTAGAGAGGTCGTACACACCTGGAAGCTGCGCTTCCATGCCTATCTGCAACGCGGACGCTGCCGAGGATTCCCCGCCGGCAGCAAGATCCGCCTGCGTAGAAGGCGCTTTTCTGAAAGGATCGACCACTACGGGCTCGATCAGCAGTTCCCGGTCAGTTACCTGAGCCGGGGGAGAAGCAATCGACGTCGCCGAAGGGGGGGACCGCGGGCCCCTAACCTCTCGTCGTGCTACGTCAATAAGGCGGGCTAGCAGTCTCGACTCGATCACCGACAGCCGTTCGCTGCTCGATGACCTCTTCCTTTTCTTCGATTTGTGCGACGATTTACCCATGATATATAAACTCTGAACGTTGTAAACTAGAAAAAACTTACAGAGATTGCACGTAGGCCTGTTATGGAATCGTGCAACAGGAAAACAATGAAGATCCGGCAGGGCGCGTGTGCGGCGGCGGCGCGTGGCGCGGCGCGGCGCGAAAGTTTTTTCTTTAAATTTACCTGTTGTGGATGACGCATGGAATGCTACTATACTTATATATCCATCCGGACGAGACGGACATAATCTGTACTCATGCAGTGTCGTATTAATTTGACAGAATTTGAAATGCTTCTCCAGGATTGCAGTACATACATCAATGATTCAGGGAAACTTTGATCTTATATGGAAAACGAGAGAAAGTTACGGAACTACAGATTTCTTTATCTACATTTACATCAATATGGCGTCTCCAGTTGGCAGACGACCTGTCAATTTATCAAAAGATGTGCTTCATATAAAAGATATACCGGTGGAACGAAAGTGAAAACAAGTTTCCCTGGATCACAAAAACAACACATTATTGAACCCTTGAAATCAAGATTACAAGTCTAATAAAAGCATGAGATGTGTATGTGTGTCGTGCGTATGTGTGCGTGAAATATAGGTGCTATCCTTGTCTATTACAAAGGCAGATAGATCCCCTTAAGGGGATCCTAAACCCCCCCGACAAAATTACCATTTTCTATCATTTTCTGTGTTACCGACCTATATCTGTCTTTGTAATAGACAAGGATAGCACCTATATTTCACGCACACATACGCACGACACACATACACATCTCATGCTTTTATTAGACTTGTAATCTTGATTTCAAGGGTTCAATAATGTTGTGTCGTGTTTTGTGATCCAGGGAAACTTGTTTTCACTTTCGTACAAACGGTATATCTTTTATATGAAGCACATCTTTTGATAAATTGACAGGTCGTCTGCCAACTGAAGACGCCATATTGAGGTAAATGTAAATAAAGAAATCTGTAGTTCCGTAACTTTCTCTCGTTTTCCATATAAGATCAAAGTTTCCCTGAATCATTGATGTATGTACTGCAATCCTGGAGAAGCATTTTAAATTCTGTCAAATTAATACGACTGCATCAGTACAGATTTTTGTCGGTAAAACAGACGGCTTTAGGATCCCCTTAATTATGTAATCGCTATTCATGTTTACATAACTTTACGTTAACGAAATCATCTTTAGTACTGTTTTGAAAAATTAAAATTTATTTGATTAAAATTATGAAATATGTACTACGTAACGTCCGTCTTATATAACTTCAACAAGTCATATATGTATAGAAACGCGATATATTCACGCAATGCTTAAGATTATCTTATGTTTTAGGAATGATAATTTGTAACACCAGCAAAAATTCTTATCACTTTCTCTAAATGTATTGGTCTAAATGTTTTCTTTATCTAAAGTTACTATACAAAGAGTGTATCAAAGCGCCCGTATCAGGCATTTTGTAGGAAAATTACCCAGCAAACACCATAGTTACATGTAACTTTAACATTTTAGAGAAAAATGTTTTAGACAAAAGTTGTACGGTTTCAAAGGGCACATAAGATAGTGGTAATGTTTTAACCTTGGATAGTTGTTTGGAGCTCACGTAAACATCACCTTTAATTTCGTACATGGAACCCCCTATGTTGTAGTATATCGTTTGAAAGTGCATGAAATAAGAAAAATTTTGGCGCAAGATAGAGGTCAATACGTTGACCCGTTTGAGAGTTAAAAATTGGCTATTTCCAACTTTGACTCTAAATAACTCGTGAACGGATCAACGTATCGACCTGTAACGCGCCAAAATTTTTCTTTTTTTTTTTATATTTTTCAAACGATATATAGTAGGAGAGCCGGCTGCACAAAACCCTCCCTCATCGAACATCCGGCTGAATTTTATTCTAATCGATAGCTTTTTTAGTGGTTAACCCTGTGCCGGGTTTTATATGCCCTGAAACTTGACCGGTGTTAAAAAAAAGGCCACTTCCGGTATGATTTTTTGAGATGAAACACCCTTAAAGAACATCCGGCTGAAACTTGTGCCAATCGATTCAGGATGTCAAGCACTTTGATAAAAAAATATGCTGCCACCCCCCACCTTGACAGGAACCATGGCAGCAACCCTTAAACGTGACATATTTTCGTACCGTACCTCCCTCACAGAACATCCGATTTTTTTTTGTTTTAAAATGTAGCTCGAACATTCCTGAACATAAAAAAACAATGCTGCCATCGCTGGCCTTGACCAAAAATTTTTGTGCTACCCGTAAGTCGCGCGACTTTTGGCTGCCAATTTGTAACGGGTCAATACTTCCCTCGCAAAACATACGGGTAATCTCTTGCCAGGTATTTAAATAGAAAATAAGACAATCTTTGACGAGAACGGTCTTAAGAACCGACTATGAATACCGCCCATACTAGCGCAAAAATTCCTATCGAATATTTTGTGGCAAAAACAGTTTGTGATAAACAAGCTGCGCGTACATTGGTAGAGGTGTGGAATGGAACAAGGTAAGTGCATATAACATTCACGTTTTTTTTTCAATTATTCTTTTATTCTTATTTTTTTGTATTTAAAATCTTAAAAGTAGGATATAAAACATAAATATAAATCACGAGGATTTTTTTAGTCGCTATCGTTGTCGGAACTATCGACAGCTAGTATATAGTCCTCGTCGTCACTATCATTATGCTCTACAAGTAATATATCTTCAACTCTTAATGGAGTTGGATCTCCGCGGAACTATAGTGGCGTAAGCTTATCGTTAACGACAATCCATCCACATTCTTCTAATTTGAATTTGACGCAAGTCTCGTTTGTAGCATCTAGCTACATCGCATATTAATGTAAATAGTGCGAAGAATTTTTTGTTTCAACGTTTTCCAACATGGTGGAATGACATTTGACTCGAAATCTTTAACCTTTAACCTTTCTGACAAAGTTAAACATTTCGAGTCAAATTTCATTCCACCATGTTGGAAAACGTTAAAACAAAAAATTCTTCGCACTATTTACATTAATATGCGATGTAGCTAGATGCTACAAGCGAGACTTGCGTCAAATTCAAATTAGAAGAATGTGGATGGATTGTCGTTAACGATAAGCTTACGCCACTATAGTTCCACGGAGATCCAACTCCATTAAGAGTTGAAGATATATTACTTGTAGAGCATAATGATAGTGACGACGAGGACTATATACTAGCTGCCGATAGTTCCGACAGCGATAGCGACTAAAAAAATCCTCGTGATTTATATTTATGTTTTATATCCTACTTTTAAAATTTTAAATACAAAAAAATAAAAATAAAAGAATAAATAAAAAAAAACGTGAATGTTATATGCACTTACCTTGTTCCATTCCACACCTCTACCAATGTACGCGCAGCTTGTTTATCACAAACTATTTTTGCCACAAAATATTCGATAGGAATTTTTGCGCTAGTATGGGCGGTATTCATAGTCGGTTCTTAAGACCGCTCTCGTCAAAGATTGTCTTATTTTCTATTTAAATACCTGGCAAGAGATTACCCGTATGTTCTGCGAGGGAAGTATTGATCCGTTACAAATTGGCAGCCAAAAGTCGCGCGACTTACGGGTGGCACAAAAATTTTTGGTCAAGGCCAGCGATGACAACATTGTTTTTTTATGTTCAAAAATGTTCGAGCTACATTTTAAAACAAAAAAAAATTGGATGTTCTGTGAGGGAAGTATTGACCCGTTACAAATTGGCAGTCAAAAGTAGCGCGACTTACGGGTGGCGCAAAAATTTTTGGTCAAGGCCAGCAATGGCAGCATTGTTTTTTTATGTTCAGGAATGTTCGAGCTACATTTTAAAACAAAAAAAAATCGGATGTTCTGTGAGGGAGGTACGGTACGAAAATATGTCACGTTTAAGGGTTGCTGAAATGGTTCCTGTCAAGGGGGGTGGCAGCATATTTTTTTATCAAAGTGCTCGACATCCTGAATCGAGTGGCACAAGTTTCAGCCGGATGTTCTTTAAGGGGGTTTCATCTCAAAAAATCATACCGAAAGTGGCTTTTTTTTAACACTTCGGTCAAGTTTCAGGGCATATAAAACCCGGCACAGGGTTAACCACTAAAAAAGCTATCGATTAGAATAAAATTCAGCCGGATGTTCGATGAGGGAGGGTTTTGTGCAGCCGGCTCTTGGACTAATACTACAATATAGGGGGGGGGGGGGGGTTTACTTAAAATTTTTGCCTGATACCTACTAAGGTTTGCAACACGGCCGTGTGCGCTATACAGTCGTGTGTGCAACACGGGCCGTGTGTGCAATATGGCCATGTGTGCAATACGGCTGTGTGTGCAAGACAGCCATGTGTGCAATACGGTCGCGTGTGCAATACGGTCGTGTGTGCAAAACGGTCGTGTGTGCAATACTGTCGTGTTTGCAAAACGGTCGTGTGTGCAATACTGTCGTGTGTGCAATATAGCCGTGTGTGCAAGACAGCAGTGTGTTCAACATGGTTATGTGTGCAATACGGCCGTGTGTGCAATACGGCCGTGTGTGCAATACGGTCGTGTGTGCAATACGGTCGTGTGTGCAATATAGCCGTGTGTGAAATACGGCCGTGTGTGCAATTCGCTGTGTGCAATACGGTCGTGTATGCAATGCGCTGTGGGCAATACTGTCCTGTGTGCAATGTCCTGTGTGCAATACGGTCGTGTGTGCAATGCGCTGTGTGCAATACGGTCGTGTGTGCAATGCACTGTGTGCAATATGGTTATGTGTGCAATACGCTGTGGGCAATACGTTCATGTGCGCAACACGGTCGCGTGTGCAATACGATCGCGTGTGCAGTATAGCCGTGTGTACAATGTGCTGTGTATAATACGGTTGTGTGTGCAACGCGCTGTGTGCAGTACAGTCGTGTGTGCAATGCGCTATGGGCAATACGGTCGTGTGTGCAATGCGCTGTGTGCAATATCGTCGTGTAGACAAAGCGACGTGTGCGCAATAATGCCTGTTGGCAATCGCTCTGTGCACAAATGGGAATGTGTGTAATCGGAATTGTGTGCAATGCGGTGTGTGCAAACGAAGCTGTGGGCAATCGTTTTGTAGGCAACCGGAGCCCTCCCAGAGATTATAACAATAAATGTAAGTGTTATCTTTATTTAAATACTTAAAAATATTATCAATATCCAAGTACTGGAGTATCTGATCGTATGACGTATATACAAAATATCGGGGTGTGTATAGACAATGAAGATTTTAAAAAATACTGCAAGTGTTACCCGATTATTTGGATAGCCGATTTTTTAATAATACCCTGCATGAAGTTATAGATATCCGAGTATCCCAATACAAATAATCCAATTTAACAGCTTATATATATCTATAGATTATTATTATTATTATTTTTGTAATTAATAAAATATTATTATTTCTTCAGTTGTGTAATACATTAATATGTTTTTTAAATTTTCTGTTACAGATAAGAGATTTGATTTACGTAACATACATATATATGCGGCTCTCGCGGCCACGTAGAAGAAAAGAAGAGGAAGACTCTGGGGAAGAGGCAGGGGTGGGGCCAGAGGTGGAGACAGGGGTAGGAGTGAAGGCATAATGTATTTTTTTATAAATGAATAAATACAAAATAATATATGTATAATGTTTGATATTTATTAAAATTCCTCCTCTTATTAATTCCTATTATTCCTATTTTTATTCTTACTTATATTCCTTTTCTTATTCCTAATCGTATCTATACCGCCTCGTGTCTACCGCCGCGATTGTCTTTGTTTACTTGACTTATCTCACTCCAAATAGATATGCAGGCACGAAAGAGAACCGAAAAATCCGAGACATTACCATCACAGAGGCTTCTCTCCGTTACCCACAAAGTCGTGGACATAGCACGGAAGAGAACCACAAAGTCGTGGACATAGCACGGAAGAGAACCGCAAAATCGTGGACATAGCACGGAAGAGGTCCACGAAATCGTGGACATTACCTACGGGATTCGTGGACATTGGATACGTAGTTCAATGTCCACATTTTATGGACATAGAGGCGCCACGGAATAAGGTGACAGCTAAAATGCGCCCATGACCGCTCTCATCCTTCTCTCTGACTGTAACGATATGTAGGTACATACAACTACATACGTACATATGTACGAATGTGTATTATATGACATTAATTAATAATTTGTTAATCGTGTGAAATTATACATGTAAAAGTATACAGTTTGTTGCATAAATGGAAACCTGTAAATCTCGAATGTATTCCTTCTTACTATTTGTTATCTTTATTGTTTCTTTTACATTTTAATACATACTTTAATATAAAAAAAGATATTTAAAAAATATTAATATTAAAAATGAAATTGCACGAATAAAATTAATAAGTGTAAGTGTGTGTTTTCATGTTTTTTAATCCTTTCTCGACAGTGTGGTATTATTTTAAGAAACATTTCTTGAAACAACTTTTTCTTCTTGCATACTAACATAAGTTTCGAAACATAAAAAATTAAGAAAGTGAGAGTTGGATTAAATAAAAATATAATTTATTACAATATTACTATAAATTTCACTTTAAGGTATACATATTTATATACATTATTTCATTCTGTCAAGTATATTTACATAATTAATATAAAATTACAAACGTTATTGTACATTGTTTTTTCTCGAGTAGATGAGATTGCGCTTATTTGCGCTTTCTTTTTGCAGGAAGAACATTTAATTTTTTAACTTTTTTGTCTTTCTTTTTTCTTCCTTTCTTGTATTTTCTCTTTTATTAATTTCCTTCACTCTGATGTATGTACGAGTTCTAACGAGACATTGTAGCACTTCCTCAGGTACCCAATTTGAATCGTATCCGGAGTTTTTAACGAGGGAGACAACTTTTCGGATGACATAGTCTTCCGTTGAAAAGCCTTCACCGTGGAAAGCTACAAAGCATTCATCCACAACTTTGCTTAGATTCATGAGCTCCTCTGATGGATGAATTAGGTGTCCTTTGGAAACTGTTTTTACCCAGTCACATTCTTCCGTACGAGAATTGTCAGTAATGTTGATTGTACGCTCTCCTAAAAATGGATATTTTGATATGAAGCGATGGGCTACATAACCCGCAACATATTGCAGTCCTGCTGTTTGGACTATATCGCTGCTACAGCTGACTGGTTCCTTCTCTTGATGTTGGATTTTGAAGCCATATTGCATAAAGTTCCACAAGTCGTTTTCTTCATTTTCATTCTCACATACATCTTCATCCAAGATTTCCAAATTGTCACTTCTGTCATTATCTCTCTTATGGACGGAATCCTCCAATAATTCATCGCATGTAGTATTGATAATGTTTTTGAATAATTCCTGTGTGAGAGTTATTTCTTCTTGGAGATTATCGTCTGCACATTTGAAATTGTCCTCTACAACAGTCGCATCCGTGAAATTTTCATGAAACGAATGAAGTCGTAACTCTGAATTTGGGATTGATAAATTCATGTTTTTCACAGATGTGCTTGTCGACGTCGTTTGAGCCGATTGTACAGATCGGGATGTAGACTCTTCTGCAGTGTGAGAAGTGTCAGCACTTGACAATGAAGACATGCATGTTGCATTTAAGTCTTCTTCCGTATTTCTGTTCATGGTAAACAAAGCTTGTGAATGTTTACCAAGGACGTACCAACGGAGTCTGTACCGAAAGTCGTACCCAGAGGGGCTGTCATTGGTTGCACCCATTCCCCTAATATACGAAAAGAAGTTTTCCAATATATCTTGTTGGAGTCGGCGTGTTATTATATATTGGAAATCTTGGGAAATTTGATTTTAAGATAATCATGTAATGCACGTAGAGAAGCGTTACTGATAATAATGTCTTCCTGAAATGGCATCATCTTTGTCCTGCGGCCCACTCGCATGCTCTCCATGTGCAAAGTCATCAGAGATAATATTTGTTCTTGCTTTTCCAGATCCATACCATAACCATTAACACCTGGGTGTGTGCCATACTTGGTTTGGGAATTGTGAACATCAAACCAATTATTAACAGCCAGGACGAAATCAGAGTATTTGACATATTCCACCTCTTTTAGAAGCTGGTGATCACCGGCCCATTTGATGGCTTTCGCAGCAGTGTGGGACCAAAGTTTTGCTGCCGGGTGCACTGACTGCCTCAAGTTTTTAGAGCATTAAGGAGTTGTTGGGTTATTTTGTGAGCTATACGAAGATCTCCAGAGTTACCCATCTTCACAATTTCCTCATAGACTTGAAAAGTAAATGTATTTTTGCAGTTGCTTAATGTAAAGCCATCATCAATAAACCAGTTCCTTAGAAGCTTAAGAAGATGAGGAACGCCTGCAAAAACAAACACTTTAGCGTCTTTAATTGACGGATGTTGGAAGTAGTGTTTCTCGGGAGTGATCTTCAATTCTCCCCATACTCCCTTGTTCCCCATGTCCGATGTGCATGCAACAACTTGATATCCAGCATTATGCAAGAGTGTTAATGCATCATCCAAAATGTTTTTCTTCATTGGCTGGTCAAATTTATAATAAATGGGTTGCTTCCAATTCCCAAATAGTCCACGTACCATAATGACCTGTACTTTGGAGCATGGTCCGATCAACTTTTGTAATTTCGAGTCAAAGCGTACTTCATCAGATACTGACATTTCATCAAAAGAAAGTACAGCGATCTTCATCATTTCAGATAGGTCTGCGCTTTTTTGCTTCATGATCGCTAGTACGTCCATTAAAAAGCCTTCGTAGACATCAAACTTTGTTAGTGCCCATCTTCGTAATGATGCCAGCGATGGTAGAGGGAAGTGTAATTTTAAACGGAAGTAACGGTATGCTTTAGGGCTGATGCTCCGAAACGAAATACCAGAAGCATAATCGTCAACTGACCACTTCACCCATTATTTATTTTCTAATAAGCACCGTATTTGCTCCTCGGTAAAATATGGGCTTAGTACCGTTTTGACCTTTTCAGTGACACCCACTGTCAGTGCTGTTTCTTTTTCGAGATTCGTTGTCTCTAATCTTACATTAAGATAGGCAATGGACTTTTTCAGTGTTAAATTTTCGGCCAGAATTGCCTTTAACTGCTGTTCCCGTTCTGTTAATTCCAATTTTAATGCCTCGTTATTCGCTTGAAGAAAGTTTTGTTCCTGAAAGTGATTCTCCGATGAATTTTTATGAAATTCTCCAAGTGTTCGATAATGGTTTAATTCATCCTTCATCCACTTAATTGTCTCATACGGATCCTCTTCCTTGCGTGTCGTGTTGTCACGGCTACTGCCGGTGCAATTGTCGTCCACAAATCTGAAATAAGTTTTAGATCATTATTTTGCGTTACATTACGTAATATTTTTTTATGTTATTTTCAAGTTACTGTACAGTCTGAAAGATATGAAGAATATTGATGTCATTTTGTTACATAAAGGAAGTGTGAAAATGAAAAATTAGTTTAAAATTTTGTGGGTGATCTCACTTTAATACTGAAAAGATTACCGCTACTGCATTTTTAAAAATTGTTTACATTAAAAATAGTTTAATACAAATGTTAGCATTACAGCTGACAGATTTTTACATTTTTTTAAATACTACTTTAGAAAGCATAAACATTTTTTTCTCATAAAAAATAATGCTTTGGCGTTTCCTTTAATTATTGATTATTATCTTATATACGGTCGTACTTTAAATTTGCTTATTAAAAATAATGCTGATAACGTAACAAAATATTTAATCATGCAGTAAATAAGGAAGTATTTCTCACCGATGCTAACGTTTCAATGATTGATTTCCTTCCTCGCTGAAATACTCATTCTCCTTTTTTCCCGTGATCTTCGACGTCAAACGGGTTTTCCTATATTTCAATTGACGAACAGCTGAAAGTTCACTGCGCCTGTGTAGTACAGCTTTCTTTTTTTCACACCTACAAAAGAAATGCATAAGATAAGTAACTCGAAAACTTAGTAAGTCGGAAAAAGTCATAGCAAAAAGACAATAAATCTCAAATCTCAAAATCAATTATAGATATTTGTTATCTACTATACAAATGTTGTCTGCAAATGTAATTCCAAATGTAATTCAAAATGTGAGAAAAAAATAACGTTTCCAAACATTTTTGGAAACGTAGAATTCCGTACGTTGCACAACGAATCAAAAGGCCCTTCTGGTGTACGGTTGACCCTGCCATTTGGTTCCAGCCAAGGATTTCTGAAAAGACAAAAAGAATGAAGTATAAATAATAAATACTTCCTTTTGCTTCCTCATAGAGGAAGCTTTGTTTTCGTGAAAAAATGTTTTTCAAGTATTTTTGGCAAAGTGTTTAAAATGTTCTAAAACATCGAAAAATCACTTTTGTACAAAATGTCCGTGTGTATGTGTGTATGTGTGTATGTATGTATGTATGCTTTTGTTGTCCGTTAATGCTCTAACTTCCGTAATTTTTGAGATATCGGGATTTTTTTTTTAATCGATAGAGTATCATTCAAGGAAGATTGGTATTGAATTTGGCGATGATCGGTAAAAGGTTTTTTTTTATTTTCAATTTTTTTAGAAATGTCCGTGGTTGCTCTAACTTCAGCAAATTTCGAGATATCGATCTATTTCTAATTTTATTATATTTTCCAGTCTTTTCTAGCCTTATTTCATATATAATTTTTTAAGATAAACATATAATCCGGCCTGTATTGCGAGCAATTTTTAGGTGTTATTACAAAAATTTTACAATAACCGTGAGAAACAGTTTAATTGTTAATGTCAACGTTTCGACGTTTACTTGGTCTTCTTCAGGGCAGATGTTATTACATTCAATAAAAATAAAAATTAAAATAAAGTCAAATGGAGCTCACATGAGAACAAAATACAAAAACATTAATTTCAATAGTCATCGTCGGTGTTACGACACAGCAAAGTCAAACCGGTATCAAGCTAACATTATCATTAGGTACGCAATGCTCCGTTACCAATTATTGAAAACGCATCGCTCCGAAAATCCGTTGCCAATCACATTAGAACAACTGACACGGGAAGTTCGCTATTATTATCCTCCACAGCAGCGGTCCTCCGCAGGAAGGATTGCATCTTTGCATTGGTCCTTTATAAAATTGAAATGCTTCTAACATTAGTTGAGTACGTTGTCAAAATTTGTCGTTCTCGCGCACTGATCATGCTTAGTGACAACTGCATTACATTTTAATAAATGCCAGATAAAGTCAAGAAGAAAGTATTTATTATTTGAACTTTTTTTTATTTGCTGGCAAAGAAAAGTCTTATACGTCTTTTAAGAATAAAGTTTGTTATTCGTAGTAATGAGTGCAGATTTGAAAATTCTATTTGTATTTTTCAGTACATGAAAACTGCAGTCGGTAGTAAAAAACAATTTTCAGGCCTTTGGTCTTACCACGAGTAACAAAACGTTCTCAACGGCAGGTTTGTTTGATAAGAATCTGTATTTTATGAGACTTTATCACTGATAATGGTTTTTATAAACTTTTTATTGCCCGTGGTATGACCAAAGATCTGAAAACTGTTTTTTTATGGCTCTATTGATATCTGTAGTGGTTTTTGGGTGTTAAAATATTCATCTATGAGACTATTATTATTAGTAGCGCTAATTAAGTACTTGTAGTGTAATACATACCGACAAGACACTGACGTTGTTGGAGTTTTATGTTGACCTGTCATATCTGCCTTATCCAGCAGACCTAAATCAAGCAAAGGTTCTGTCATCATCCTTGATACGGGTGTTGATGAACGTAGCAAAGATGAAAGTTCCGGCTGAACAGATGAGATTGTCTCCTTTGTTGGGCCTGGCACAGGTGACAGACTTGCAGCATTTATTGGTTCTACAGGTGACGTTGATGGACAAACCAAATTAAAGGTCCGCTTAACAATGTTACAATTTACATTGCCTTTGTCATGTGCCCTAATAAAGAAAATATGAATGTAGTTTCATTGTCACACGGTTCTTGGAGCAACATCCATAGTCATCTTGTCATAAGCGTATGAATATTAATAGTTTATGTTAACTTTATTATTCTTAAAAAAGGGAGCGTCAATATTTGCTTTGTTTAATAAATTACACATCCAACTTACTGTTCGTTTGTTGTTACCAGATGCAATGTTGCTACAGCAGTTGGCAAAAGTCGTTTTTTAAAAATATTTTCTCCTCTCTTTCTCTTCGATTGAATGAAAGATTCCGGAGTAAAGTGTACGGAGCAAATTCGTGCTTAAATAACAGATAAAAAAGATACATTACAAAACTTCTAATCTTTCAAACAATATAGTTTTTGTTACTTCATGATACAGTATATCAAAATAAACAAATTTAAATTTTATCATGCAGAGGCATACCGTTAACGATGTTCGAAGGCAATATAACTTCTACAATGCTCCGAAACCATCCTTCACGGATAATTTTGTTATCCGGTAATTTATGAAAATTTGCTTGCTCCGGTGTGCATGTTCTGCAATTATTTTCACAGTTTTTCACTATGCAGCAGTAGTATATAGGAAGGTATGGCCCGTCAAAACAAACCCCCACCACCGACCCCCCTCCGGCGCCGGGGGCGTGGCCAGACGGTCTGACCACGTGACGTCTGGGGGCCCTGATTGGCTGACGCAAGAGGGGGAGGGGGTAATTGTTAATTAAATGTTGCGTTCTGATTGGAGAGCCATAGCTTCCCCGGGTTCTGATTGGCTTTCCCCCTAACCTGCCTTGGGGCATTTTGGGGGTAGCACGTGGTGGACGACGCTCAAAGATGGCGGAATTTTCGGTTAGCACGTGGTGGACGGGGTTAGGGTTGCGCGGCAAAGATGGCGGAATTTTGGAGTAGCACGTGGTGGACGACGCTGAGGCAGCACGCCAATATGGCGGAGGTCGAAGAGAGATTTCCAGAGTGACCACGAGAGGGAGGGAGGGGGGAGAAATAGGAATGGACATGTATGGACATGTTCGCTTCTCTCCGCGTTGCAAGGCACGTGGCTGAAAGTGGTCCCTTTGTGAGGGAGGAGGGGGAAGTCGGTACGGAGCGGCAAGCACAGGTCGCACTGCGGTGAGCCGTAACTGACCTTTTTTTTTTTTTAGCGGAGGGATTATGACTTGGTATGATGAGAGAAAAACAGGAACGAACAGGTTCGTTCTGTGACGTGTCTATTCCTGAAATGTAAGAGAAAAGGGAATAAAGAGAAATAGACGGGTGTTGAAGTTACCAAAAATGTTTTATTACATTGAAAACTTTGTAGGAGAATAATACAATTTAGTCGTTTATAAAGTAAAGTTGTAGAAAAATTATTCAAACAATATTATTATAAAAATTATGATCCGCGATTCGACAAAATTATACGTAGGATTTCGTTGAAACGCAGCAAAGTTAATTCTAAAAATACTACAGGGTGAATCTTAATGGATGTACCAACCTTTTACCATGAGAGATGGGTTACCGACTGCAACTGTAATCAACCGAAAGGTCCATAGATAACACCTGGTTGGATCGACCGCTCCGATCGACATACAGGGAAGTCAAAAATTGTGCATCAAGTAACGTGTATCGTATTCTATACATACATACTTTTCTATTATATCCAACTCTTCCCATACAGCACAAAAACCTCTTAAAATATATTTAAAATATTTTTTAGGAAGTTTAAAATAATTTAAAATAATTCACGCAAATATTTTTAGAATGTTTCTATGTCCGTTAAATCATGTCAAAAGAATATTTTCAAAAATGTTTTAAAAGATTGCATACAAATATATTCAATAATATTTGTAAAATCTTTTAGAAATATTACTTCAAAAAATAAAATGTTCAAATTTCTAAAAGATTTTACAAATATTGTTAAATATATTTTTATGCAATCTTTTAAAAAAATTTTTGAAAATATTTTCTTGACAATCTGGCGAACATAGAAACATTCTAAAAATATTTTTGTAAACTATTTTAAGGTTCGGTCAATGAACTCGGGCTTTCGTCCAGTATCTTACAAAATGTTTATTGCATCGTTTCGTCAGTTTTTGGTTCGTTCAAGTACATTTGAAGTATTGCAATTTTTGCAGCATAAGCGCTTTTGCCTCGTTTTTCGCATAGGGTCTACCCCCACCGCGTTAAATTGGCAAAGTTTACGGACATATATCTTCGGAACTAATCGGTTAAAAAATCCGAAATTTTACAGACACACTCTAGGAACGTTAACCTTTCATTTCATATTACATTTTCCGGGCTAACTACATATGACCTAAATGCATGAACCACCTTAAAAAATATTTTGTGTTGTATGGATTACGCGTTTTTTTTTACACAATTGTTTTCTAATAACGAGATTTCTAATTATTATTGCGTAACGTATCTACCGCATAAAAGAGATATTATTTTTATCTGTGTATCTTTTTTATACAATTTTTAAAAAATAATGATTTTTTAATAAAGTTGCTTGGTAGCGATTTCTTTTCACGCTTACGCGGAACATTTTAGCGCGTAAAAAGAGAGTTGGACCTGAAGCGGCAAAAATATAAAAATGTTCTACCATTCTTATTAAAAAATGCGTAATTCTACTGCAAAAAATATTCTGCTGTATAGTACTTTATGGATATAAAATAATAACTTAAAAAATTAAAAGTAATAACAGTGGACTTCTGCACCACCTCTGAGGTACCACCAATGGCGCGTTAGGTTTTTTAAAGTGGACCTTCGCCTGGAGCCATATTGTACCACATTATGGCTCCAGGCGAAGGTCCACTTTAAAAAACCTAACGCGCCATTGGTGGTACCTCAGAGGTGGTGCGGAAGTCCACTGTTATTACTTTTAATTTTTTAAGTTATTATTTTATATCCATAAAGTACTATACAGCAGAATATTTCTTGCAGTAGAATTACGCATTTTTTAATAAGAATGGTAGAACATTTTTATATTTTTGCCGCTTCAGGTCCAACTCTCTTTTTACGCGCTAAAATGTTCCGCGTAAGCGTGAAAAGAAATCGCTACCAAGTAACTTTATTAAAGAATCATTATTTTTTAAAAATCGTATAAAAAAGATACACAGATACAAATAATATCTCTTTTATGCGGTAGATACGTTGCGCAATAATAAGAAATCTCGTTATTAGAAAACAATTGTGTAAAAAAAACGCGTAATCCATACAGCACAAAATATTTTTTAAAGTAGTTCACAAAAATATTTTTAGAATGTTTCTATGTTCGCCAGATTGTCAAGAAAATATTTTCAAAAATGTTTTTAAAAAATTGCATAAAAATATATTTAACAATATTTGTAAAATCTTTTAGAAATTTGAACATTTTATTTTTTGAAGTAATATTTCTAAAAGATTTTACAAATATTATTGAATATATTTGTATGCAATCTTTTAAAACATTTTTGAAAATATTTTTTTGACATGATTTGGCGGACATAGAAACATCCTAAAAATATTTGCGTGAATTATTTTAAATTATTTTAAATTTCCTAAAAAATATTTTAAATATATTTTAAGAGGTTTTTGTGCTGTATGGGAAGAGTTGGATATAATAGAAAAGTATGTATGTATAGAATACGATACACGTTACTTGATGCACAATTTTTGACTTCCCTGTATGTCGATCGGAGCGGTCGATCCAACCAAGTGTCATCTATGGATCTTTCGGTTGATTACAGTTGCAGTCGGTAACCCATCTCTCATGGTAAAAGGTTGGTACATCCATTAAGATTCACCCTGTATATTGAAATACATATCGAGGAAAGTTAGATCACTTAATTGAGTACGTACATTACGCTCGATGTCGTTGAAATTTCCTCTAAGCATTAGTTTCACAATATCAGCATTTATGTAACCTTTAGGGAGACTCATTTCTATTTCGTTAATTAAATAACGCGCACAATCGTTAACACTATTCGCCACAGATTTTAAATGTACTAAATGCGCATCAATGCATTTCGCAATGTTTCTCAGTCCAAGAAATGTAGGCTTCTGCATCACAATCGCCACAGCATACGTTTTCCGTTTCTTCGCTGGCGGAGAATCTGCAGCCTCCACGTCTCCTGTTCGATGTTCCTCGCCACCGGAAGTTACCGAAGAAGTATTCTCTTCGTTTTCTTTATACGCGATCAATATAGATCTTGCTCCGTAGGACGTGGTAAAGTTGATGGTAATATTGTTAATGGAGATGGAGTTTGGTTTTGATTTGGATTCTCTACTTAAATATCCGTTCATGAGTCCCAGAGAATCTTGAAACTGCTGCCATGATTTCTCGTCGAAACAAATTCCGTCCGCGCGGTTGTCGGACAATTTTACCTGCGGCACGAAGACTCTCTCGCTTGTTGCTTGCAATCCCACGTGAATCCTCTTCGTATGGGAAGGGTTGAGGGCATACGTTGTCGACAGCAGCATGTGATAATGGTCGTTTTCTCCCTCGAAATCGCGAAGTCCCTTATCGGGAATATCGCGAGCGACACGCTCTTCAGAATTATTAGCGTCTTTATAACTCGCCATTGTACTTATTTCTTCGTAATACTGGCTGACACTAATCGAAGACAGGATAGTGTGGGGTACTTTTTCACTGGCGATGTTGTCGCTTCGAAGGATGAGACTCAAGTGAATTTGGCCTCGTGACACTAGTCAAAACGTTAACTTCTTTTGCGTCGGTTCAGAAAAATTAGTCTGCGCGCGCAGATAAATATTAGAAAGATTTAGATTTTTCTAGATTTTTCTAGATTTTTCTAGAAGTCTTCATGAAGTAACTTAAATTATTTACAAGATAAAGATTAAACTACAAATATTGTTTCTAAGTTGTACAGTGTCATAAGAGAAGTTGTTGTTAAAGAAATCGGGTAAAATTTATACAAAAATAAGATAGTTAAAAATTTTTAAAATTTTAAAGTTTATCATACGAAGTAATATGAAACAGTTTAAAATTTTTTTCAGAAATAAATAAACAGAATAAATTATACCAATCCTTTTCTATGGTAAGTCAATAAACCAATAAACATTTTAGAACGTATTGGACAGTGTGTCTCCTTTAAAATATTTCTACGAAATAAAGCAATAAATTCTTCAAATTTTATGATAAAAAATATAACAAAGTAGAAATCATTCAATGGAAGACTCTTTTGCAAGTCCTTACATAGATTTTTTGTGAGTAAGGCAGATAAGAGTTTATTTATGGGGTAAGACAACTTTTCTCGAAAAATTCCTTCATGTAGGAAACATTAAGTCGTTCCTTTCTTATGTTAAGTCAATAAAGCAATAAACATTTTAGAACGAATTGGTCTATGCGTCACTTTTAAAATATTTCTACAAAATAAAGCAATAAATTCTTCAAATTATATGATAAGAAATATAACAAAGTAGAAATTATTCAATAGAAGACTCTCTTGTAAGACCTTCCATAGATTTTTTGTGAGCAAGGCAGATAAGAGTTTATAAGGTAAAACAACTTTTTTCGAAAAATTTCTCCATGCGCAAAACATTAAGTCGTTCCCCTTTTTTTTATTGTGTCAATAAAGCAATAAACATTTTAGAACAAATTGGACTATGTGTCGCTTTTAAAATATTTCTACAAAATAAAGCAATAAATTCTTCAAATAATATGATAAGATATAACTATAGTGGAAATTATTCTATGGAAGACTCTCTTTTGTAAGTCCTTACATACATTTTTTGTGAGTAAGGCCAATAAAGGTTTATGATATAAGATAACTTTTCTCACGGAAACGTTTTCCGCGTACGAAGGGAAATGGAAAGATTCGAGTTTGTTCTCGAATACCATAGTTGGAAAATTTTGACTCCCACCTCTCTAAAGATTTTTTTGAAACAAACTCAACTATATATAGGGTGAAACGATAAAGTTAAGAATTAGTTCTACGTCCAAGCTTCGAGTCGTCTAGTACGCTCTTAGTAAGGAAACTATAGTACTTAAATAACGCGAAAACATGTCGCTTCGTCAACGTGTAGAGAGCTTCGTGAAACTCGGTTGCATTATAGCTAAACAAGCTAATGCAGCCGAGCAATTCGTGTCCGCGCTGTCGGATAACGAAGAAGAAAATTATCGCGTTTTTGGTCGTTTCGCGGACTGGTGCCCGAGCAACCTGCTATGTGTTTTGGAGCAGCAAGGACTGTGCAGAGGTGACGTACGATTATTAAATCTCGTTACTACAATAATTGAAGTGCGGGAAGCTTATAGGGCTACGGAGGAAGATCCGGCAGGCCTCATAGCTGACTTTGTACGTCGCAACACCGGAGGAGGAGGAGGAGGAGGAGGTAAGTGTTTTAAATAAAAAATTAGACCTTAAAATTCTTTAAGTGACGATTAGTGTTAAAATTTTGTAATAATTTAATAGAGAGGATCCCCGTTGCACATGTGCGTTCGTTCCTTGTGCGGGGGCAGAGACGGCGAGCGGAGGAAGACATAGGCGAGGCTGTTGTACCAGCACGTAAGTTAGAAAAAACAAAATAAATTAATTATTTAAAAACGAATGTTACTAATATTTAATTTTTATAGGGAGAGCTAGAATCGTGGCACCACCCGCGCAGAACGTTGACATACCCGTCGTAACGTTATCCGGTAAGAAAAGTTATTTAATAATAACATATGGTTAACTCTTATAAAATATTTGTATAAGAATAAAACAAATATAATTTTGTTTTAGATTCAGAGGAAGAGGAAGAGGAAGAAGAAGATGAAGAAGCCGATATCATGTCGCTGATTGGCACGGCAAGCACGGTCAATTCACTGACAATTCCAGATGAACCACGTAAGTTTTTTTTAAAAGTTTAAATAAAAATTTTTTATCGGATAATTTAAATAAAAAATGTTTCATCTTAGTAGAAAATATGGATAGATATGGACCCTTTCCACAAATAAATGCCTGGATCAAAAGGGAGGTGGAGGAGGAAAGGAGAGTGCTGCGAGAACAGCAGCAACAACAACAGCAACAACATGACGACGATAATGCAGAGGAGGCGGAGGAAGAGGCAATGGAGGACGAAGAAGAAGAAGAGTTAGAAGAAGAAGAGGAGGAGGAGGAGGAGGAGGAGGAGGAGGAGGAGGAGGAGGAGGAGGAGGAGGAGGAGGAGGAGGAGACTGAAGAGGAGGAGGAGGAAGAAGAAGACGATGATGATAATAACAATGCCGCTGCTGCTGACGAGGAAAATGAAGATGGAGATGACGACGGCGACAAAGATGATAGATATTATCCTATCGAGCGCAAAGGTAATAATATTCCGCTATTAAAAACTTTTAATTCGATTATTTTTTACTGTAATTACAAGTAATTCTTTCTGATTAGATGTTTCGTATTCTCCTGTTCAACCTTTGTCTCAGGATAATTTGTGAAAGAGACAAGGGTAAAAAAAACATTCTTTGACGTCCTACGGTAGCGATAAAAGCAGCTAAAGGTAAGTTACCTTAGTATGCTCTATCGTAGGCGTGTAAAAAAAAAATAATTTTGTAAACATAATATAAATAATATTATAGGAGATTGATTGTTTTATTTAATTTTTCAGTGCAATATGGTGGCGGCGCTAACCGTCCTGCTGACGCCGACACTGATGATCCAACAACGCAGAGTGCGAGCGAGACGGAGAACACCCCCTCTGAAGATGTTCCACACAATTCCTTGGAGAGCACCGAGGATGTGGAGCATCGTCATCAGGATCGGCAAGAACAGGAGCAGCTGCAAGAGCAACATCATCAGCAGCAGCAGCAGCCGGCAGAGGTCGGTGGATTTAGTTACTTAGACTTAGTAGCGGAAAACTCGCGTAAATTTAGAAATTTCCGGATACTCGGTAGGGAGGCAAATTTCAGAATACGGGCGATACCGGAAGGTGCCGATACTGTGCGCTGGTTAGAAAACGCGTTCCGCGAAATTCACGAGTATGCGTTGCGTTCGACCGGGCCGGGGCATTACGTAGGCTTATCTTTTGATTCGGCGGAACTAACGCACGGTCCGGCGGGACTATCTTTTCGTCCGGTAAGAGACTTAACTCCCGAGGATATATGGGGACTCGTGAGTTCGGTTGCTCAAAGTGCCGGAGGAATAGATATCGCGCAAAACTTCGTCGTGCGTGTTTTTAACGTCGCGACGCCCGCGGGCCGGGGAGGGCAATCAAATAAATTGACACGCGAGGACGTCGCCAAGCGTTCGATTTTAAAAATAAACAACGCCGATAATTTGTGTCTCCCTCGGTCCATCGTAGCGGCACGCATCTATCAAGAACGCGGTAATCTTCGCACGGGAGAGCTGCACGAAAGGTGGAATCGTGTAAGACGCGATAATTCCGTACTTCAGCGCGAGTTAGCACGGGAGCTAACGAGGAACGCTGGCGTTACGATTCCCGAAGAGGGATGCGGAATTCGCGAAATCGAGCGTTTCCAACGTTTTCTCGCGGCCGAAAATATTGCAATAGTGGTATATAATTTTAGTACCTTCGGTCGCGGCGAAAATCCGATGTTCGACGGCTGCGAGTTACTCGCCTCGTTAGGACGCGAACCTGCGTACCGGTTAAATATATTATATTTAGAACAATCGCGTCACTTCAACGTGATATTAAGTCTAAAAGGTGCGGCCGGTTCTCGCGGAGGCTATTGCATTGCGTGCAACGTGGGCTATCGTCCAGATAGAAAGGGGGGGCATCGTTGTTCCCAAAAATGTCCACGTTGTTACGCCACGCCACCGTGTGAGAATCTCGAGGCGGAGATTGTTAGGTGCGCGGCATGTAATCGTGCGTTTTTCGGCAACTCGTGCTTCGAGCGTCATCGTGCGCAAAGATCCTACGACGAAAAATCGCTCGCAAGTGTCTGCAGTTCCATACGAATTTGCGATGATTGCGGGCGATTTGTCAAAAAAAGTTCGCGGCACAAATGTGGCGTTTCATTTTGCAAGATGTGTTGTTCGTTGCAGTCCGCGAATCATCTATGTTTTATGCGGCCTCTTCGTCGCAATACCGTAGTCGAAGACCCGGGTGAGGGAACGAGTACTACGGCGGCACGGGGAGAGGCGACGCATGGAAACGTAAATGCCGACGCGGATGCAACTAACAATCGTAGCAAAAGAGATCGCGTCGCATTCGTGTTTTACGACTTTGAAACGCGACAAGACGAGACGCTCGAAGGTACCGAGAATGTCAAAATTCACGTGCCAACTCTCTGCGTCGCGCAACAAATTTGCGAAACGTGCGCCGCGATAGACGACGTGTCGGCGCGATGCCGCTGGTGCGGAGTGCGGGAGTTCGTGTTTCGTCGCGATCCCGTAAAAGAGTTTGTCGATTTCGCGACGCGATCAACTAAATATTTTAAACAAATTATTTGTATTGCGCATAACGCTAAAGCGTTCGACGCACAATTTATTTTAAAATATTTAGTAGAAAACCCCGTAACAAAAGAACATCCGCAAGTAATTTTAAACGGGTCGAAAATAGTCGTGATGACGGTCGGTCATACAAAATTCATTGACAGTGTTAATTATATGCCGATGCGTTTATCTGATTTACCTAAAGCTTTCGGGCTGAAGGATACATCGGATAAAGGCATCTTTCCGCATTTATTCAACACCCGCGAAAATCAAAATTATATCGGACCGATACCTGATACACGATACTTTTCTCCCGAACATATGAGACCGGAAGAACGCGAACGGTTTCTTGCGTGGCACGCGGAAATGTCGCGCAATAATTACGTTTTCGATTTTCAACGAGAAATAGTCCGGTATTGTCGCAACGACGTAATTATCCTTCGACGAGCGTGCATGGCTTTCAGAAAG
This sequence comes from Leptothorax acervorum, assembly GCA_035220615.1. Classification (NCBI taxonomy): domain Eukaryota; kingdom Metazoa; phylum Arthropoda; class Insecta; order Hymenoptera; family Formicidae; genus Leptothorax; species Leptothorax acervorum. Next base: position 182,016 of record JASTWQ010000353.1, on the reverse strand, counting down.
ATTTTCTTGGAACGCGAAAACGTGTGCCCCTTCGAGGAATGCACGACTATCGCTTCCACGTGCATGAAAGTTTTTCGCAAGAACTTTCTGCGTAAGGAAGAAATAGGAGTTATTCCTGCAGGGGGATACAGATTCGCCGATAATCAGTCGCGAAAAGCTCTTCAGTGGCTTGTGTGGATGGAGCGCGAGCTCGGGCATCCCATAATTCACGCAGGGCGAGGGCGCGAGCATAAAATCGACGGCACGCGAGTTGACGGATATTACGAGACGCAGACCAATGTCGACGACGACCGACGGCGACGACGACAACAACAGCAACGAGACGCGACGATACGTTTTTCAATTTCACGGGTGCTTTTGGCACGGGTGTCCAACGTGTTATCAGATCAATCGCGATAAACCGCTTTCAACCGCGAATCGCGAGGACACGATCAACACGCGCTACGAGCGAACTCTCGCGATGACACGTCGTCTCCGAAGAAAGGGGTACCTCGTGATGGAGATGTGGGAGTGCGCTTTTGACCGCGAGTTAAGCGAAAATCAGGCGAAGAGATATTTTTTAAAAAATCATCCGCTGCTCAAACTCACGCCTCTCGATCCTCGTGATGCGTTTTACGGTGGACGGACGGGTAATATCGCCACTCGTTGCGAAATTCAGGGTACGGAGAAAATACGCTACGTGGACGTGTGTTCTCTGTACCCTTACGTGTTGAGAACCGGTGCTTTCCCGATCGGTCACCCAAATATTCTTATCGATGAAGAATGTCACAGGTTAATCGGGATCGCGCCGAATTATAATTTCGATTCGGTCAAAGGACTCGTCCGTTGCAGAGTACTCCCACCGCGCGATCTCTTTCACCCAGTACTCCCGTATCGCGTGCGCGGAAAATTATTGTTCGCGCTATGCCGTAGTTGTTGCGAAACGTTCTCGCAGGCCGCGTGCACTCACGATGACCCCACCGATCGTGAATTCGAGGGTACTTGGGTATCCGCCGAATTGCGCAAAGCCATCGAGAAAGGTTATCGCGTGACAAAAGTGAGCGAAATCTGGCAGTACAGAGTCGCGCGATATGACCCCGGTACTCGGCAGGGTGGTTTGTTTGCCGAATACATAAATACATTTTTAAAACTGAAACAAGAAGCTAGTGGGTGGCCGAGCGATTGCCAAGATGACGAGGAAAAGGAACGATACCTGCGAGAGTACGCGGAAACCGAGGGTGTCGTTCTCGACAGGGACAATATCGTTCGGAATCCTGGTCTGCGCTCGGTCGCAAAACTCTGCTTGAATTCCTTTTGGGGAAAATTCGGCCAGCGAACCAATCTGCCACAGACCGAGGTCGTAAAAACATACCAACGTTTCGCGACTTTGCTCACGAGTGCCGAGCACGAGGTAATCGATATATTACCCGTCAACGACGAGGTGATGTACGTTTTGTGGCGGCTACGAAAAGAGGCGGTCGTGGCTTCCCCGTTGACGAATGTCGTGATAGCGGCGTACACGACAGCACAAGCGCGTCTGAAACTTTACGAGTATCTGGAAATGTTAGGTAGGCGCGTTTTATATTACGATACCGACTCTTGTATATATTTAAGTACGGGCGCTCCGAACGAGTACGAACCACCTACCGGAAACTTCCTCGGCGACATGACGGACGAACTCGAGAGCTACGGCTGCGGTAGCTATATCGAGTCGTTCGTGTCAGGCGGGCCGAAGTTTTACGCCTATATTGTTTGTACAGCGGATGGACGCACGGAGGAAACTTGTAAAGTAAAAGGGATAACTTTAAATTATAAGAATTCGTTAGTTGTAAATTTTAATAGCATAAGAAATTTAATAATGTCAAGAGAGAGAGTAACCAGAGGAGAAGGAGGAGAAGGAACGTCGACGAGAACGGCAATAAATCTGAATTTTAGCGCAATTCGTCGCACCGCGTTTCACGAAATTGTAACTCGAGAAGAGACAAAAACGTGTGCGCCGGTATTGGTAAAACGTAGATTTATCAATAACCGTTATTCGCTTCCGTATGGTTACGCGACAGAGTAATTAATTTTTTCCTCTCTAAGTTAGACTAACTAGTTTTCCGTCACATAGGTAGGGTAAAATGTTCATATTTGTAAATAGTTTTTAATTTTATAAATAGTTGTAAGTGTAAATAGCTTTTATATACATGTAACTAGAAATATAATGTAACATTATGTAAATATATTTTGTGCACTTAAATATAAAATTTGTCATTAAATATAAAATTTGTCTTTAAATAAATTATGTTATTTCCCACCCAAAGAAATTTTCTAGAAATAAAATATTTTTAAATTTAAAGCGTAAATAGTTTTACCATATAATTTCCCCTCACCTCTGACTTTTTCCTGTGATTATTTTTCTCTTCCACTTTTTTATCCTCCGCGCGCGCGGAGCATCGCGTACAAGCTCATTGATAGCGATGCTCCGCGGCTGTAAGCTGAGCGTACACAGGGTAAGCTTACACGCACCGCGGCGCGGATCAGCTGGTAAACCGCCGCGGCGCTCTTCGCTCGCGCGAGCGTATGCGGGGGTACGCTGACGCGCGCGTTCGCCGCCGCCGCCGCCGCCGCGTTGATGAGCTTATCCGGGCTGCCCTCCTGATTGCAACGGTAGAGTATTCACGAAAGGGGCAAGAGGAGGGGGAAATTATCAAACGGACTTATTTTTTTTTGAAGTCGCGCATGGAATTTGAGTCGATCATTTCGCAAAATGGACGTGCGCTGGAAACATCCTTGGACGTCGATCGTATGCGGGCCGACCGGCTGCGGGAAGACGATCTTTGTGAAAACTTTTCTCCGACATTTATCACGCATGTCCGACGTACGTTTCGAGAGAGTTTTGTTTTATTACGCGGAGTGGCAGGAAGCTTATCGTCAATTGCAATACGACGACGACGACGACGCGCACGTAAAAGAGGAAGTATCTGCTACCGAAGAAAAATATAATAGAATTTCGCGAGGGTTTACCACGTCCGGAAGATTATTCCGGCGATCCGCTTTCCCCTAAATTGGTGATAATCGACGATCTTATGAGAGAATCGTCATCGAGCGACGCGATCGTGGATCTCTTTACCAAAGGCAGTCTTCACAAGAATCTCAGTGTAATTCTCATCTCTCAAAATATTTTCCATCAGGGACGAGGGCAACGCGACATATCGCTCAATGCGAATTACATAGTAGTTTTCAAGAATCCTCGCGATCGCGCCCAAATTTGTCATTTAGCGCGACAGGTCTTTCCCGACGATCCAAAGTTTCTAGAAGAGGCGTACTACGACGCCACGTCGAGACCGCACGGATATTTGTTGCTCGATCTGAAACAATCGACTCCGGACGAATATCGATTTCGAACGTGCATCTTTCCCAGTGACACGGTGAATTACGTCTACGTACCGCGTAGATCATTTTCCAACGGACGCGTATAAAAGCTGTGCGCTGGCGCTCGCGCGAGTCAGTCGTGTAATTTTCTCACGATGAAGGAGGAGGATAACGCGAAATCGGCCAGTGCGACGGAAAACGCCAGACGTTCGATCGGAAAGAAAAACGCCTGTTTTCTCGAAGCGTTCTGTTATCTGAACAAAAATCAACGTGCGTCCCTCCTACGAACCGCGGACGATAAGTTAGTACGGTGTATCTGTGAATGCGTTTTCAATACACTCAAGGGTAACGTTCCGCTCGAACAACGTGAAAAAAATCGTCTGAGCAAATACAAAGCGACGTTGCGGCGCATCGCGACAAAACGTGGTGATTGGAAGACTAAAAGAAAGCTATTGGTACAGCGAGGTGGATTCTTACCCTATATTATCGGACCTATATTGACTGCCTTATTATCGCGGATTATCGGTGGCAAAGATTAAAATCGCGTTATGGAAAGGGCAAAGAAAATGGTTTTAATTACCACGGAAAATCTCGAAAGAATGCAACGTCAACTACTGCAACAAAGTCCCTCCGCTGCGATTACCGCCGACGGAAATTCGGAGAGCGCCAATATTTCAGTGCGTACACCTGGAACCCCTCTATCGCGACTCGATGCGGAGATGGGCCGTATTCTTAATTCTCCCTTGCCGCTCGACGAGAGCGAAAGGTGGAAAAAGTATAAAGAAACGCTATGGCGATATCTACACTTTGCTCGAGTAAAGCGAAAGCAAAATCAGACTGACGAGCGCAATGACAAAGAAGAAGAAGAAGAAGAGGAAAATGCGGACAACGATACGCGAGAGGATCGTGGCGACGGCGACGACGACGACGACGTGACGGACGAGACAATGACGCGCGATCTCGAAGCACCTAGCAGTAATGAGGCAAAAAATGTCTCAGCCTGGCGACCCACGTACCGCGAACATAATGTCGAACTGTCGAAAAGCGTTAGAAAAATAGTGGACAGTGTACCAAAATCTTATCGCTCGCATGCTCTCTTGCTGATGAAATATTTGCTCGAGAAAGCTGTGCCGAGTAGAATTAGCTGGAACGACGTTGGAGTCGTGACTATAGACGGTAGTGTTATAAAAGATTCAAATATCAAGGACCTGATAAACGAGGCGATGCGCGATAGAAAAACCGTGAAAGCAGTTGGAAGACTTCAGTTCGCACGATTACTTCGCGTCTTGAACGTCCCCGCTGTACTGGTGAGGAATAAGAATTTATTATCCGCGTCCGCTAGTTCTTCGTCATTTCGGCCTTCCGCGAGCTCCACTCCCGCGACTGTAACGTCGACAGAGACTCCGAGAAACGCTGATTCGCCGACAGCGAGAAGAAGACGCTTGCTGGATTGGAGTAAACAGAAATGACGGAACTTGAAAAATTCTACTACGATCCGGGACATTACGCGAGCTATTCGGCAACGGAAAATCTGACGCGCGCCGCTAAACCGAATTTTTCCCGTAACGAAGTCACCCGATGGCTCGAAACGCAAGACGCTTACACGCTGCATCGCCCGTCGCGCAGGAAATTTCCACGTTTACATTACAACCGTAACGAATATCGACGACCTGTGGGAGGCCGATTTGATCGAACTCCGCAATCTTAAAAGTTACAACGACGACTATACGTATCTTCTGGTGATTATCGACGTGCTTAGTAAATATGCCTGGGTAGAACCGTTACGCGACAAAACGAGCAAGCACGTGACGTCGGCTTTCCAACGCGTGCTCTCGAGAAGCGACGGACGCGTACCCGTGTACTTGCAAACGGGCAAGGGTAAAGAATTCGTCGGGCAAGCGCTGCAAAGTTTCTGGAGGAAAACGACATTCGTTTTCGAGTAGCCCGCAATCCAGATATCAAAGCCGCTGTCGTCGAGCGCTTCAACAGGACGTTGAAAGAGCGAATGTGGCGCTATTTCACGCATAAAAATACGCGACGCTACGTCGATGTTTTGCAGGATATCGTAAGCGCTTACAATCACACCCGTCATTCCGCCATCAGAATGCAGCCAGCGGTCGTCACGCGAGAAAACGCTCGTGTCGCGCGTGATAATATAGCTCTGCGTTGGAAGAAGAAGAAGAAGAAGAAGAAGAAGAAGAAGAACGAAAAACGCAAACAAAAAGCTAAATATCATGTCGGAGATCTCGTTTGCGTCAGTAGAGCGAAAGACACCTTCGAGAAAGGATACGAGGCGAGGTGGAGCGAGGAAATATTTCGAATTCACCGTGTTCTCGAGTGGCGAAAACCACGCGTGTACGAACTGAGCGATTTAGCGGGCGAGGTCATAGACGGTATTTATATCGCATTACGGCAAACAAATTTCCGCAGGATTGAAATAGATATAAAAGATCAACTCGGAAAAAATATACCATTCGAATCCGGGACGCTGACGGCGACATTGCACTTTAGACGTTTCCAGTAATATAACGCGGCGTCGTCGATATAAGTGTGAGAAAAAATATAAATTCCGTGCCATGGACTACGAATATTTCGAATCACAGAGCGGACGGGGAGGAGGAATTCCACGAGTTTTCGTCGGGACGGCTTATCAACGAGGACATGGAATCGGCAGTTTTCTCGGAGGATTATTCAGGAAGGTACTTCCTTACCTAAGTAGAGGAATGCGCGCGGTCGGTAAAGAAGCTTTACGCACGGGTATCAATGTGATGGAAGATGTCGAAAATAATATACCGATTAAGGACGCTATCAAAACGCGCTTCAAGGAATCGAGTGGAAACCTTAAGAGAAAAGCCAGAGAAAAGATAAGCAGCATGATGAAGGGTTCGGGGTATAAAGTACCAGCGAAAATTCCAGCGTTTCAGTTTCCCTTTGGCAGCCACGTCAGTCGCGTCGCGGAACGTAAACGTCGTCGTCCTCCAACAGTCAAAAGAAAATCGACAAAAAGCCAGAAGAAGAAGAAGAAAAAAACAACGAAGAAAAAGAAAGTTCGCGCAGTAGGTAGAAAGACCAAAAAACCGGCCACTACGAGCAAACGTCGTCGTAGCGACAAGAAACGCAGCGTATCCGACATATTCTCTTAATCGGCGCGCAAACCAAGAATTCAAGGAGAGGAAGAGGATAACTAAGTATGTCCTTTCTTCATACCCACTCGAGCTAGTGTTTAAAGAGCGAACTCGATCTCTTCTCCTTACCTCCCACTCAAACCAGTATCGAGAGCTCGCAATGGATCTATTACAAACCCGTAACTTCGCTCGCGGACGACGCGCCTATAGAATTCGTCATACCCGGTCACGGGGAAGACTACCTGGATCTCACGCACACCATGTTGAGTCTTCGCGTACGCCTAGATTATACACCAATGGCAGGAGCCGGAGGAAGTACAACCGGCGCCAACGTGAACAAAGTAGGCCCTGTAAATCACTTGCTACATTCCATGTTCAACCAAATCGACGTATATTTCAATCAAAAGCTCGTTTCACCGCCAAACAACGCTTACGCGTACCGCGCTTACATCGAGGCGTTGTTAAATTATTCTTCACCCGCAAAAACTTCCCATCTGACCTCTTGTCTCTGGGACGCGGATACCCCCGGTCTCATGGACGCGCTCCTAGACTCGGAAACACCAAATCCGGCTCTCGTGAGACGCGCTCAGTACATTCACGAAGGACACGCGCTAGATCTCATAGGGCATCTTCACTGCGACGTTTTCAATCAAGATAAATTCTTAATTAACGGAGTGGAAGATAGAATGAGACTCGTTCGCTCGAAAGATGCGTTTTGCCTTATGGAAAGTAATTCGACATCAAAAATACGCATTCTAGACGCCAGTCTACTCGCGAGAAGAGCAAAAATAAGCCCCGGCGTGTTACTCGCGCATGCGAGAATGCTGAGTAAAACTACCGCCAAATATCCTCTTACGAGAGTCGAGGTTAAAACATTTACGATTCACGCGGGGCTCGTAGGAGAATCGATTGATAACGTAATACTCGGTCAACTACCGAAACGCGTAATAATCGGTTTTGTCGATAACAAAGCGTTTAACGGCGATAGAAAATTAAACCCGTTTAATTTCAGAAACTACGGTATAAATTTCTTTTTGCTGTACGCCGATGGTATACAAATTCCAAGTAGACCGCTACAACCAAGCTTCTCGAACGACGAGCCACTCTACGTCGAAGCTTATCACACTCTCTTCTCGGGGACTGGCATTCATTTCTTGAACGAGGGTAATTCTATAAGCAGAGAGGATTACGGCAGCGGATTCACACTTTTCGCCTTCGATCTTACGCCCGACTTATCCGTCAATTGCGCCGGACATTGGAATCTCGTGAAACATGGCAGTTTACGATTAGAAGTACGATTTGAAAGGGCGCTTACCGCGACCGTTAATTGTATCGTTTACGCCGTTATTTTCGATAACGTTCTAGAAATCGACTCCTCTCGTCAAATCATCGTCGATTTTACCGGTTAGTCTTTCCAATGTCGACGAATCATATCCCACATCAGCTCCTATACACATTATTTTTACCCCCACTACATATTTTCCTAAAATCCTGCGTAAAGTCACGAAAAGAGATTCAAAGAGAGATTCAGTTTCGTTCGAGACACGAACGTCGTCACATCGCTTGAAAAATTAAGAGTGCATTTTGGACCATGGATATAGTCATAGATATACAAGGTTTCCGCGATGTCGAGGAAAAGTTTATTCCAAAAGAAGACGCAGTTGTCGCGGTTAACGCACCGATTATCGGACACTGGATTATGTCCTCGCCCTACCCATTTTACAAATTACCTAAAAAGTCAAGACGAGACAACACCTGGCTTTCGCGAAATTATCATGGAATCGAGTGGTTCGACGGTGAAACCGATCTCAAGTGCGTCGAGCTACGACTACGTGAAATTACGCGACAAGTACGTTACATCTACTGCAGGGGTGCAGAAAAGGCTCGTTACTTGACTCAAGTAATCTCCAGAAACATATATAATCTGCAAGAAATTTCTCCACCGTTCAAAAGTTTACCGAAAGACAGAGAGTGCAGACAACGTTGCTCTCATCACGGATTTCAAGTTTGGAATACACGCAAACCTATTTGCGCGCTACGTAACGCTTTCAAATTGAAACGCTGGCTAATAGAACAAGACGACGGTGGAAGTAGCAGCAGCAGCAGCAGCAGCAGCAGCAGCAGCAGCAGCAGCAGCAGCAGCAGCAGCAGCAGCAGCAGCAGCAGCAGCAGCAACGATACTAGTATTTCTCATGAAAACTTGAACGCAAGCGTCGAAGAAAAGAAAACCGACAGTGGTGTCCCTTATACAAATAAAATTCTCGACGATATAATTCGCAATATCGAGGCGTGGCAAAAGAAGAATAACGCGGCAAAAGAAGAAGAAAAGAATCACACAGACGACAGAGAAGAAGAAGCAAAAGCGTATTATATAATAGACGGCGTACAAAAAGAATACAACTTTAATAACCCCCCGATACGTCCGACATCAACCGTGAACACTAGTGCGACAACGAAGAAAGAGGTAAACTCCGAAATTATACAAATCATTCCTTACACGCGTAAAAATAAACTCGCTGGAAATATTACAAGCGTTGCAACACCTCAGGGTGTGGACGAGGTCGACTGCCATCGTCGCTAACACGGACGATCACGATCGGCCTGGTCAACATTGGGTCGCCTTCTACATCGATGAGCAAGGAGCAGGAACTTATTTCGACAGCTATGGACTACCGCCCTTAGACTCCAGATTCCTCTTACGCCTTCGTCGAAATTCTACCACGCATCGATGGAACACCACGACGCTACAAGGAGCGCTCTCTGAAACTTGCGGACAATACTGCTGTGTATTTTTATATTTCATGTCTATCGGTTATAGCCTTAATCAGTTTCTCAATCTGTTTACCGTCAATTGTGAACGTAATGATCGGTTGATCGTAAAATTATTCCGTAACATTTTTCTTCATAATAAAAACGTGTGCGTTAAAAACCACGCTGAATGTTGTAATGTCCAAACGTGTACTTTTAAGAATAATTAAAAAAATACTTATTTTCTCGTACCATTGTATTATTTTATGTAATAAACATTTTTGTAACTTTAGTTCCCGTCTATTTCTCTTTATTCCCTTTTCTCTTACATTTCAGGAATAGACACGTCGCAGAACGAACCTGTTCGTTCCTGTTTTTCTCTCGTCATACCAAGTCATAATCCCTCCGCTAAAAAAAAAGGTCAGTTACGGCTCACCGCAGTGCGACCTGTGCTTGCCGCTCCGTACCGACTTCCCCCTCCTCCCTCGCAAAGGGACCACTTTCAGCCACGTGCCTTGCAACGCGAAGAGAAGCGAACATGTCCATACATGTCCATTCCTATTTCTCCCCCCTCCCTCCCTCTCGTGGTCACTCTGGAAATCTCTCTTCGACCTCCGCCATATTGTCGCGCTGCCTCAGCGTCGTCCACCACGTGCTACTCCAAAATTCCGCCATCTTTGCCGCGTAACCCTAACCCCGTCCACCACGTGCTAACCGAAAATTCCGCCATCTTTGAGCGTCGTCCACCACGTGCTACCCCCAAAATGCCCCAAGGCAGGTTAGGGGGAAAGCTAATCAGAACCCGAGGAAGCTATGGCTCTCCAATCAGAACGCAACATTTAATTAACAATTACCCCTCCCCCTCTTGCGTCAGCCAATCAGAGCCCCCAGACGTCACGTGGTCAGACCGTCTGGCCACGCCCCCGGCGCCGGAGGGGTCGGTGGTGAGGGTTTGTTTTGACGGGCCATAGCTTCCTATATACTACTCAAGTGGTTTCCCGAACATTCGATATTGCAGACGAGTGATATTATAGTGGACAAGGATTTTTGGGAAAAATCCATGTTTCCAATTGCACATCCTCATTCCTTGATATGTGCTGTAACACGATTCGTGGTTATCATGATGCTATCCATGATGGATATACATCACATATCGAAACAGAGTACTATCACGCAGAAAAGAAAACGTATAGAAGATGTGAATCAGTAGTATCATATTTACGTGATCGATTACTTGGGATTCGAGATCTACGTGTACGTTCGCGGAAATGGTGTCCTAAGCCCGGACATACGGAATTTTGTTATACGAGTGAGAATAAGCTACTTCACTTTACCTCTGACGAGGAGCATTGGGATACTTGTTTTATGAATGAAGATAGGCTACTTAATCTTGCCTGCGATGTTTGGCAATATTACAACTTCCGAAGAGAACGGGGTATTCGTCCTTTACCTTATCAGTGGTATCAAGAAGTATTTCCTGAAATATTTTTTAGTAAAAAAAAACTTGTTGAACAATTTGATCCACCTGAAGTTAATAATCCACCCAAAGTACTTCTGATTACAAAAAATACTTAGATCATCATTCTTGCGCTTTGAACAACACAATGAGTAAGTACCAAAAATTTTGCGGCCGGAGCAAAGGAACGCCAGGAGAGCCGAATAATGGGCTTCTCGGGTTAATTCCTCGCGCGAGTCAGGCAACTCTAGAACAAATCCGTTGGGCGCCAGACGCGATGCCCTCGCGTCCACTAATTTCTCGAAACCTTAACGCAAAATCGCGAGAACCAAAGCCTGTCGCACGAGGGGCCAGCCGGCTCGACCTAACGGTAGAGGGACAGGGTAGAGGCAGGGCGGCGCGGATTCGTCAAACAGACACGAAATAATTTCACACAAATCGCCAGATATTTAATGAACAATAGGTTTCGTTTATTAAAAATAAAAGTAAATAATCAGAGTAGTAATTTTCGAATAGTGAAGAGATAACAAGTTTAGTTTATTTTGACAAGCAGAAATTTAACGGAAAAGAATATTACAATCAGTCCGGTTTATTATAATTAGAGAGACGGATAACAATGAGTAATAGTTCCGGTGAGCAAGTATTAGTTGAGCAATGATAAAAGAGATAAGCGAGCTTCGATTATTATAATTCAAGAAAAAAGGCGGACCGGTGAATTATCGCTGAATGAGATCAAACAAAAAAAAAAATAAACAATTTCAGTTAATTATACACTGGCGAAGTAAATGTGTTTCATTGTGTTTGAATATACACCGTTAACTGAAATATCGGGGTTCCATCTTATGATTGTTTATACTTGCTATTGCGATAAATATTACCACATGCCCCGGTAGTCGAATTGGTAAAACGCCCGAACGGAATGCGGGAGATTCCAGGTTCGAACCCTGGCTGAGGTAATATTTTTCGCAATAAAAATTAAATTATTTAGAATGCTTAAATTTAAGCGTTTAGATAGAAGGACCAGAATCTTGGTCTAAAGAAAATGTCGACGATTATGACCGTCAGGATCGATTACCAGATACGTCGATTTAAGAAATTTAATTTGGTTAAAAATAAACAAGTTGAATGGAATCGAAAGAATTACAAGTGAGTACTACGCGGTAAAGAAAACTTGAACTTGAGCGATATTCGGAACCGAATATAATGCTATGAAATAGTGGTCGACGAACAGACCTATCGCGGAAACAACTTAAATCTAACTTATCACTAATAACGCAAGGTAACTAATTTATATCGCGAGAAGGGAATCGACGAGTTTTTCTCGATAGAATTTGCGGGGCTGCGCCCCGCTGGGCGCGCCGGAGCTCGCTCGCAAGAAATGCGACGCACGAAGGTCGTTGGTCGGTCGCTCGCAACGTTTGCAGGCAACGCTGACGCGATATCGAAAATTTTCGCAACACCCCTATCACAGTAACACGAATGAATAACACAAAGACGAGCGATTCTACACTCACGCGAGGACCAAATAATTATTCCGCACAAATCGCGAATAATGACGCCGCGTTGGTCTCTACGCAGTGCACGGGCAGGTACACCGCAGGGCCACTCTCCGGCGACACGCGATAAGGGAACGCCCACGCGAACCCCGAGAGCAGATTGCTGACGTTCGCAATTACGCGAGAATTCCCACAAGAATGCGCGAAATGCAAGACTCTAATTGCGACTGGATGTCGCGATATCCGCGGTCTCGGCAACCGCCGAGCGATCTTGCAACCCCGCTGTCCCCAGGAGGCCGAATCCTACGGCGCACGGTTCCGTCGTCGCGAGGCCCCTTGCGTCCGCCACCGACCGCCTTCACCAAAATCGAGCACCCACGAAACTCGGTCGCGAGTCGAATTTCCGCGAGACTCTAACTACGCCGTTTCCGGCGATTTTTCCGCCGCGTCCGGCGTACGTCGCGTCCGACGATTTTCACCAACACCAAAGATTACGAATACGCGTTCGCGATATCCGAAAGAGCGGCAGGTCGGGGCGGAACGATATACGGCACTCGCGGTTTTCCCTTGGCTGTTCACAAATATTAGGCGAAAGGCAATCTCACCGGTCCCGCTGACTCCTGGGGTTCGATCGGGATGACGTCACAGGCGCCGGGGATGGTCAGACTCGGAAACTGCGTCACACAATACTTTACGCGGAACTCGATATGCGCTTGTCGCTACGGCGGACAGACCAGGAGAGATCGAGCGGTCCGTTCGATGTGGAACCGAAAGCGCGCCCCTCCTTGGGGGTTGCGCGGTAATCAGGCGCGGTGTTGCGACCAATCAGGGTCGAGCGCGTCGCGGATCACGCGCGCGCTGTCGCAGGCGTCCTGCGGGGGTCCTTTGCGCCCCCCAGGCGTCCTGGATGCCGTAGATTTTTCCGCCCGAGGTTTGGCGTGCTCGGGCTTGACGCCTTTCGTCCAAAAGTCTCCTCGCGAACCGAGGGAACGCTGGCCAGGCATCCCAGGTCCGCTCAAATGTCCCGGGGTTGGTTCGGGAAATAACTCTCGCCTCCTCGGGGAAGAAAGGACTTATCTCGGCCCTGTCGGCTTCTCGCCGATCCGCTGCGCTCTGCGTGTCCGCCCCGCGCCCCGCGGTCGGACTCCTCGCCGGGTCTCGCGATATTCTCTCGTCGCTCCGTCCCTTGCCGTGGACCTCGTCCCCGTTGCCGGCTTCCGCATTCCGATCTTGAAGCGCGGTGCCTCGGTGAGGTGCCACGTTTTTTTACATAAAATTAAATGCAACAAAAAAAATAAATAACCGCTAATTGTGGTTCGTGAGGCCCCCTGGAGACTCCTCGCAATCGCTCTCCTGGCCCGTCCGCGGGCACGAACCCGCGCCCTGTGACGGCGGCGGGGCGCGGCCACGTGCGGCAAACCGTCACGTTACAGTATATAATTGTGCATACATTTTTACATACCTAATTGTATTTTTTTCTATTTCAGTTTTTATAAACCTCGCAATAATACACCACGTATCTTGTAAAGAAGATTTAACAGCGGATGTATTATGTATCTATAATATGTATTATGTATCATTATTAGTATGATTATTAGTATTAATATTTATTAATGTTAGTTTATATAATTTGATATTTTCGGTTACACTTTTATGTTCTCTGGTAGGCTTTGTAACAACAATATGTTGGTGTCTCACTATTTGCGTGCATTTTTTACACGTAAAAATCTATAGTTTTCTTTTCACTGTTTTCTTGTACATTTCGTAATAAATTAAATTGAGATGAATTGAAACATTTATTAAAAAATTACCTTTTTGTTGAGAATTATATTTAATTTTTATGCCCACACTTCTTGCTCGTCATCTATCAACTCTTCTTCACCAAATAATTTTCGCAAATTAAAGATGTCTACGTTGCCACTGCAATCCCACATCTCTTCGTTGCTCAGTTGGTCAATATTTTTGAAATAGCGGAACCACCGCTGCCGCTCAAGGTTAATGTACCCCTGGATTTCGGTATTCTCGCGGTATGTATGGGGCAGAAAACAAAAAAAATACACAAATTTAAAAAGTTGTTTTCATATAAATATATGAAAATGTCATCTTATACACACTTTCTCGCGAGGAATTTGCACTCTCACCATATTCCTTATCCATACCTCCTGTTTGGGCACGTTTCCCACCCATATCCACTGTAAAAAATTAAAATAATCGTTAATTTAAAAATATTTTTAGTTTACATTTTCAGAAAATATTATTTAATATTAAATAATGTATTTAATATACTTACTCCTCTAACTGGGTATCGAATTTGTAGGTATTCTTCTACGTAATGTTGTCCTTCCATTATTTTGCAACTTTTGTAACTTGTATAGCTTTCACTTTTTTATATATATGAAACGAAGAGACTATGTGAATTTGTTGGCTGTCTGAAACTTTGTGACACCATAAAGAAGATAGTCGCAGCAGCTACAAAATTTGGAGTAGGGGTTGTAAATTATAGCATCCTGTCATCGGCGCTCGCGCTATTTGTTTATAGCCGCGAAGACATGGCCCGATAAAGGGCTCTTCCTAGAAAAAATCATGCGACGGGTATCAGTTGCACCAAAACCCTTTGGAGTTAAGGGGAGGGGCACTCAAAAAATTCCCACCGTACAGACCGCACATGCACTCTTGAAAGAAATAATCTATACGTCTATGATAAAAGTCTGTGATAAACATATCTTCCTAGAAAAATGAAGAGGACATTAACGTCATGATAATTGGTCATAAATTGTATCAACGCTCGCCTATGCTGGGCGAAACGCTGTGTTTATAAACATATCCCGACGAGCGCGCGCCTAAGTCTCGATACCCCCCCCCCCCCCCCGAACCTACGCAGTAGAGCCCCCCTCCCTTGTCCCGCGGACCCCGCGCCTACCGGGCGTGGAGTACCCCGCGCCACCGAACCCCTCGCCCCTCTACCCCCCTCGCCTACAAGTAATTTAGAACTCTCATAGTATACCTACTTCCCGTTCTCGCCCGAACGCTTACTTTTCAGCGACATTACATGCATTGCTGCAATTAATGGCGCCGCTTATGCGCCGCGCTGCCTCGCCTCGCGATTCGGCCAATCAGCGCGTTGGTCAGCCAGATCGAATACGCCCGTCGCCATCACGACGCGACACCACTCGTACGCTCGCAAGGTCGTTCGCACTACGACCCATATGACCCGGACGGCTCCGGTCGCGTGGATCGCGATATCGCGTTCCATGGCACGCACGTGCACAGGACTCCACGGGAGTGTGTCGGGAGACGCTGTAAACACGTCTCCGTTAAAATTATATGGAAATTATATCGCGTTCCCGATAACGGAAACCCGGTGCACGAGCGCATCGCCGACCTCATAATCGTGTCGCTGGGGTCTACGGGAGTCAATCCATGTCCACGATCGTGTTTTTGAGATGCCCGCAATCGTAACGGTGATGATTTAATCTTAGAAATGTCGTTAGATCGCGTTTTTACTAACGCGGTCTCAATCGATCTCGCGGTCATCTCAATTGCGTTTTTCATATCTCCCGAATGACATATACATCGCGACAGTTCGCAATCTCGGCTACTATTGATGTTTCTCGCGAACTCGGTCATCTAACGTTACTGTTAATCGTTCGCGGTTGTCATCTGACGAGAAAAACAAACTTTATTGTACGCGCTGACATCGTGGTCGCAATAATCTTTTTTCTCACCCGAGCGTTGGTTGATCGAAACGTCATTTCTTTGTCTCCGAAATGATCGCGTTTTACCTTTATTGATCTTCTCTCTTTTACTATATTAGATAGATTGAAATATGGAGAGGATTCATTGGGTATGTTATACCATACGCATGTATTATAGGATAACATTTCACAATTTTCTTTATTATCTAGTTACGCGAAATCTTTCGGAATCAAACTATCAAGGAATCAGTCTTTTTCTCTATCTTATACAGGGTGTTCTAAAAAGGTGGAGCCAAAATTTAGGGAGATATTCCTCAGACCTAAAGGATGAAAAAATGTTATATGAACATGGGTGCGGAAACGCTTTTTTCAGGAGTTAGAGCTTCTTTTTTGAGTACGGCTAAATGAGGTTGTGACCTTATCTGCCAGGCAGAAATCAGAAAAATGTGACCTTTAATGTTATAGTTACTTGTTTACATAATGATTAATCCTAAATTGTTTCTTGTGTAAGTAATACAGTCAACAATATTTTCAACATAACTCCTGAAAAAATCGTTTCCGCATCCATGTTCATATAACATTTTTTCATCCTTAAAATGTGAGGAATATCTCCCTAAATTTTGGCCCCACCTTTTTAGAACACCCTGTATATCTATCGATATCTGTGTGTATTATAAAAGTGTGTGTACGCGCATGCATTCGCGGTTCCATTTCGCACGTTGCATTCTTCTCATAGGTACATACATACATTATCATCTTACAGACTAAATACGCACGCATCTTATACAACTAGCTTACATAACTAAAAGTCTTTATTTACAAACAAAGGGGGGAGGGAATAGCGATCACTGCGTTTCCGGATGCCCTTCGTCGCCTCGGCATGGCGTTATGGCCACGCTGTTGTCCGGGACGATTGACTACTCCGCCACCGCTTGGCCGCTGCTTGCCGCCGGTATGTTCGCGCTGAGGCGCGACCATAGACTTATATAGATAGACCGGCCCCTGCCGTGAGAGCACGCGTTAGAAGATCGACGGTGCAGACATAGCCGTGGTCGTGGTCCTCTCTCTTTCTACTAATCGCTTGATGGGGATAGACGACTCGACTTTCTCTTTCTACTGATCACTTGGTGGGGATAGACGACTCGACTTTCTCTTTCTTCTGATCGCTTGGTGGGGATAGACGACTCGACTTAGTCGTCTATCCCCACCACTCGACTAAGTCGAGTCGTCTATCCCCACCAAGCGATCAGTAGAAAGAGAGAGGACCACGACCACGGCTATGTCTGCACCGTCGATCTTCTAACGCGTGCTCTCACGGCAGGGGCCGGTCTATCTATATAAGCCTATGGGCGCAACATCGGCTGCTGGCCGATATGGGCAATTCTCACATGTGGGTCCGCCAACATCCGGTCATCCGTGATCCTCGGCCCCGTCGTTGTCGCTCTCGTCTCCATCTCCGCATGTTCCGGAGACGTCGATGCAGTCGATGCCGTCGGCTGCAAGGTTGTGACCGGACGGAGGTCTAGAATCAAAATCTGTCGAGATTGGAAATTTATTATTTTCAGACCTGACCAGTCTACGAGACGATTTATACACGAGTCACTCATAGAGACTCGGTTAATATGATTGTCGCCACTCGGTTTTACCTCAATCAACCGAGAAGGGTACGTAAGTTCACAAACCTTTTGAAGGTTGCTCCTAATTTCCCTTTTTTCTGTTTCAGGTTCCTCAACGCTGGATGCCGGATGGATCTCACTGCCCATTGGATTCGTCAACGCTTCGCCAGAGATTGCTGCTGGACTGCCAGACCGTCACTGGACTCGCTCTTCAGGATACTCGCCGGATGATACGCAGGGATAGGTAAGTGTGAAGGGAAATTAGTCACACAAGAAACACTCACTCTGCTCTGCTCTTAATATTTCACTGAATTTATTGTTTTAGATTAATCACACACGGAATGGTATCGTCGTGGTACAAAATGGCCGCTCGGTATGCCTCGCGTGGTTACGGCGTGTTAATGGCTCGCACGCTGTTAATTCGCGTTACGGCTTCGACTTCACTTATAGCGGAATTATTATTTCGCACTCGCGTCGGTATTTCTAGAATGTCGCGTTCGGCTCACGCACAAGTTCCGTTTTCGACAAAATGGCTGCTCTGCTGGTTCGCGATACGACTATCTTCGGGAACTCACTTTTCGCGTTACTAAACCAAATTGTCGCGTTACAATTCACTTGAACTCGAATCGCGGTACTGTATCTCGCGGAATTATATCTTCGCGTTTATCTCTCTAGCGGTTATCGCACCGTTCGCGGGATGACCTTGGCTCTCGCTGAGACTATCTACGATACGTCCGTACGCTATCATGTCTCCCAAAGAACTCTTCGAATGGTTATTCGTCAACCGACACTTTCGTTCCCTGCGTTTGCGCAGTACGACTGCCCGATCACGGGCGGCCATTGTGCTTCCTTTGTTCTCACGGTCGATTTGGCGAAAACAAATTTTTGTGATGTCCGTTTGTCGCATCCACAGCGAATATGAAGCTTCTCTAAGATTCTGGAAATTTCCATAAATATAATCCTCGCTAGATCGTCAAAACTTGTCTTCGCTCGATCGAATGACCTTGGGGTGTTTCGCACCTCCTTATCGCGTTCGCGACATCGCGCGACTTATTCGCGCGAAGGTCGCGGACAATTGCGCTCGACGCTCGCGTTACAGATTTTCGCTGTACGCATGCAACTCGCTCGCCAGCATCGGGCGACTCCCACTGGTCGGATCGATGCATCCCTTATCGTGTCCGCTCTAACGCGGGTCACCTCCACGTACACGACGGGCATTTGATTGTCGTGCCCTTGAATCGTCTTACGCTTTGATTCGACCAATCGGAGCTTACCGCGTCGGAATTACGACTTGGCGACGCATCGTTGTTGCCGCCATGCGCGCAAGCTCGCCGTATCGCCTGGGCGAGATATGCCTGCCTCGGATGACCTTGGGGTGGCAGGCTCGCGGTTTCGCGTATTCTAAGCACGAAAACGATGCTCGCACTTTTTTCGCGGCGCTCGCGTGCCCGAGAGGCGATTTTTGTAATCTTGACCTCTGCATGACCTTGGATCGGAGCTTTGCGATCCAAGGTGCTCGCTGTGATTCCCGTTACGCGGATGCTTCCCCTGAGCGTCTGCGAGCTCACTCTATCGCGATATATCATGCGCATTCGCCCGGGAGAGTAATCTCGCGGTTCCGCGCATCCGCAATCACGCGAACTCGTTAATCGAATCTATCACGGGTCACGAGTGACCTTGATATTCACGAGTGCTCAGAATCGCGATCGCGATAAAGTTTCCGTTCGTATGTCAATTCGTTCACTGTTTGACCTTGACTAGGTCAAACCTATGAAACTTAGCCGCGCGGTTGTCGTTATCTCGCGCGCGTCATCCAGGACGTATTTTCGACTATTGCACGCGTTTGGCGCTCAACTGATTATTTCACGGCTAATTAACTGCCTTGTTGGTACGAGGGACCCGCTATAGAGATGCCCATTGTCACATCCTCCGGAGATCCACTTCTTTGCAGAAAATTTTTTCCCTTCCTTTCTGTTGAACATAGGCGCACACTCCACCTGTAGGGTGCCGTCACATGCGGCGTAACTTGCGTAAGCGTGACTGCGGCGTAACTTGTGCCGACCAATCACATCATCTCATTTGAGTATCAGCTTTCGTCTAGTTATTTTACGCTCTTTACGCTATTGTCATTACGCCGAATCCAATTTCTAGCGGAAGTAGCGGAACTAGCGAAAGATAGTGCAGACTGGTGCAGGCTGATGCAGGATTGTTACGGACAGGACGGGACAAGAGAGAAAAATGAATAAGGATCAATTAAAGGTAAGTTAATAAGTAGTTTCGTATAGAATTTATTATAATTATTTATTATAATTTATTATACTTATGAAAGCTGTGATAGCTGCATTCGGTTATATCCGATCCACTGTTCACGGCATGTCGATACGAGGTTATGATGGTTTTAAGATTTCGGTGCCTTCCCTTTGGTTTTTTCATCCTAATGCATTATTGTTCACATTGCATGCTTGCCTTTTAGCACAAATGTGGGTATTGCGGGAGGCTGTTCAGCTTTACAAATTTTATCGAGCATGAATGCTTTAAGCATTATGCGGAGGATGAAGATCGCATTTGTGTGGATGAAAATTATGTGGTGACAATATGTACGTTTACTATATCCTTTTATTCTTCACGCACATTTTATTGTCTCATAACAAAAGAATTAAATTTATCCATTTGTTAAATAATCAAAGGCAGTACAAAGACTGCGGAAGGTCCTGCATGTAAAGATACTTTGGATGAACTCTTGATTGGGGCTGTGAAGAAAAGGAGAGCACTTTACGACTATACTATACCTGCTTCTCAAAGAGCAAATTTGCGTAAAAATGCGTTATGGTTACAAGTATCCAATCTTTTAGGAGGTAGTATATCTAAATTTATTTCTATTTCTATATCTCTATGTCTAATCTTTTGTGAATACACATATAGATATTTTATACGTTATAAATTAATTATACTATATATATGTTTGTTAGGTGCTCTTGGTCCAGAGGAGGCTAAAGCTCGCTGGAAGTATTTGCGAGATAATTATGCAAAAGCTCGCAAAAAGGCAAAAACCTACATTCCCAGTGGATCGGCAGCTAAAGCTGGTGGACTAAAGAAATCTAAATTTAGATTTTATGACCTCATGACATTCTTGAACGACTTTCTTGAAACACGGCAGTAAGTTCTTTCTCTTCAATATGCAAAATTGTACCACTTTCTCAATTTGTCAAGTATATTAAGAATACAGCTTGTTTCATGTTCGACATACTCACATAGGATGCTGTATGTAAGTATATATAAATATATATATTTATTTCAGGACTGTCAGTTCAATGCCAGACGTTACTGAAAGTCAAGTATATGCAACACCTATGCAATACGAGGATGATAGTGTTGCTTCATCTTCACAGTCCACCGATATTCCTTCTTGGACGCAGACTGCTATCCATGCTTCTCTAACGATGCAGTCTCCCATTCGTGTTCCTCCAAAAACACCAATTCTCGTTTCTCCGCGAACCTCAACAGCAGACAGCATCTCTTCACAAACACCGCCAGCCCTCAGTAAAACTATCAATACCGACCACAAACTCGAAAAGTTGGTAGTTTGTTTATATGTTTTTTCTCTCGTTTTCTTTGACAATAATAACTTTATAATAACGATAATAACGTATCGAAATATGTGTATCGTAGCAATAACATTGCTGTCTTGTTTTCAGGACCATTGCAAACTGCTGACTACGATTTAGATAAACCCCCGCAAACCGCTGCAAAGAAAAGTAAGTTATCGCGATTTAGGGTGCTTTTCAATTAGCGATACAAGTATTATTCTGTCTTTATTGCTCATTGGATATTGAACAAAGACAGAATGATACTTGTGTCAATTTGTGTCGCTAATAGGAAAGCATCCTTAATATGTCCAAAAATATCAGTTTAATACCTACGAATGAATATTAGCGTACGGTTGTTGTCAATTAAAAGTTTTTACTTTATACAAATTCTACATTCTTGTTGAGGAGAATGTTTGTATTGCGTGTCTTTACGCGAGCATATAACCCGGTTATATTAGTTAGCCCGGTTTATTCGTACGTCTAAATTATGTTTTAGAGCAAAAGGGCGAAGATTTGCAAGCAGCGTTGATACAAGCGCTGAAAGATGACTCAACAGCGGAGCAAGCGCAGACTACTGATCCGCTAGATGGATTTCTAATTTGATTGGGAGAAGGTATGCGAAGGTTGGCATACCGTGACAGAGCTCGCCTGGAAATACGATTTCTAACGTTGCCTGCAGAGACAGAAGATTCTTGTGAGAATAAATAAGAATCATCGATGCGTTAATTGGAAAATTAATTAGAAACGTTTCCTTTCACATTTATTACAAATTAGTTTTACATACAGAGGCATTCATACATACATATACGTATACACACGGCGCACTCGCTATTACTTGTCAGTCATCCGCAAAAACATAATACGTTACAAAAAAAAAATCGTTTCAACAGGTGGATGACAAATATATTATATGTACTCTATTATATGCTACTTATTCTATTTTATTTAACTTATATTAGTTGCTAGTTTATACGCATTTGAATATCGGCTATGTACTGTTTTCTTCAGTGTAATTCTTTTCTTTTTTTATATCTTAAAGCTAATTATAGGTAGAGATCATCGAGAGACTAGCGGTCGTGTTTTCAACATACAATATATATTTTGCGTTACTACATCGTTGTGATTTATATCGTTTTTTTATAACAGTACATTAAATTGTAATAAACGCTTATTATATAGACGATTCGTGTAAGACATATAAGAAAATAATACATAAAACAATTTGATGTTACTATCTTACGGATACAATTATACTAAGTTTTAGTTCAAAATTTTGTACTGGTTTACGCGAGCATATAAAATAAAAAGTTTAACAATAGCATTGTATATTCTTAATAACTGTATAATTTTTTCTTCAGATATTCTTAAAAAGTACACTGTCTTATTTTATGTAGTTGCATAGTTCTGCACTCATTTGGAAGAAACGAAAACAATCGCCCAAGTCGCATTTCACAAGCTTCCCCTTGTTAATATCAAAGATTGGAATTATATCAGCATGTTTTACAACTTGAGAAAGTTAAGAAGCTTGGCTTCTGAGCAACACCTATGGAAGTCAACGTGTATATTAACGATAACATCTCTTTTTGGGAAATAATAAAATCCTGCATAGTAAATGCTAACATATCACCTGAGCAGCATGAATGTCTATTAATTAGCAATTGTTCTCGCCGTGGAAGTAAAAGCTTCAACGTGCAGAGAAAGCGTTAACAACGTGAAAAACGTAGGAACTATCAATTTGTCATTTACGATTGGAAATTGTCATCAATGTGGTATACATGAAGGTATCAGACACTGGATGTATCCCTAACGTTTCGTCTCAATTTCGTAAAACGTCGATTTGTGCTCTCTTACAATAAAAAAGGAGAAAAAAGAAAGTAACAATGTAGTATAGTAGATAGTAATAGAATAATATATATAACTTGGACCGTTATTGCAATAAGTCGCATCTCTTAAGTTCTCCGTTCTCTCTGTTATTATTTCAAATTTCCAACCAAAGCTATAACAGTTTAGTAAATTCAGCGTTTTATTTTAAATTTTACATCGAAATAAATACCAATATGTTGCAATGAACAAAAGTTTCAACTCGAGTTTTCTTCAAAGACAGATTCTTTAAGGATCTGTTAGAAATTTCATTTTCAGTAACGTTATTTGTATTTTGAGATTTACGTGTCTTCCTTGTGATGTTCAATTATAATATATACAACGCGATAACATTTTGATAATTTTAAAGAACGTTTTCGCATAAGGAACAAGATTTGACTCGCACTTGACGAAACAAACAAGAAAAAGAAAGACACTAATAACCATTCGTTTGTTTCGATTACCGGAGGCACAACATCCATACTGCAATCAATAACGTAAAAACTGCATCAACGACAAAGATGTTTGTAATCTTCAAAGATCGCAAATGTAATTTGTACCTAGATGAGCAAGTTGGACTCTTTTTCTTAGTGGAATTGACGTTCACTCTCCGAACAAAAACCAAAACTGTCGCTTATACTTCTATTAGCTTTTCAAAGAGGATTGATTGCTCCGATCGTCTTGCTAGTCTCAATTAATCTGTCTTCGATAATTATCACGTTTAACTGGATGCATTGGAACTTTAACGATGATAACAGTCGATGCTATTCGACTGCTAGCACCGTAAGCTTAAATTAAACACGTTCCTAAATCATATGGACTTTTTTCAATTAAAAATCGTCGAGTAGACCTTTTTCCCACTGCGAGGGTACTGCCCAGGTGTTTTCGAAATATGCAGCGAAATCGTCTCGACTTCTGAAGGCAATTCGGGCGTGGGCGTTAGTTCTGCCTGCGTCGTTCACTTCCTGTAATGCACCGTTTATCACGGCTCTCTCTTCGTTGAGCATGCTTATATAATGCCTTTCGGAGAATGGCAAATTGTTTTCTTTTTGGATTATGAAATTATGCATGCACATAGTCGCTTGAACGATTTTGACTGCAGTAGAAACAGATGCAATTATCGATCGACAATAAATTCGCCATTTTGCTACCAAAATGCCGAATGCGTTTTCGATCATTCTTCGTGCTCGACTGAGACGGTAATTGAATATCTTTCTTTGACGGTTCAGATGTCCGCTTCGTGAATACGGTCGCATCATATAACGAGTCAAAGCGAATGCCTCATCCGATACTAACACAAACGATAATGTGGGCCCAGAAGCTTCAATCGGTCTCGGTTGTGGCAAATTCATTTGGTTTCTTTCGAATCGTTGGCCGAAGTTTGAACCGCCGTCGCTCTGTCTGCTTTCCGCACCAATGTCAACTAGTGTGAAACAATAGTTGGCATCACAAACCGCTAGTAAACTGATGCTGTGATTCCCCTTGTAATTGTAGAACATTGAGCCGCTGCGAGGAGGTGACTGAAATAGAAAATGACCATTTTCATCTCTCAAAGTAAACATAAAATACATTATCTTAACATCGACTCACCTATATTACTACGTGCTTCCCATCTATCGCACCTATGCAGTGCTGAAAATTCAATGAGCACCAGAGTCACATTTTGAGGAAAAAGGCTAGTCATTCTGTATTGACAGACCATAAAAATGAACTACGTCATGATTTTAAGTGGAATGAGGTAGAAATTTTTGATAACGAGCCTTATTTAAGCAAACGCTTGATCTCGAAAATGCTTTACATTAAAAGGCAAAAGAACGGATTGAATTTACGGACTGACACGGAAAATATACCAGATTCATATTTGCATATTATTGAGAAGCTCCCTAAACTTTGAGTTTCGCCTGTCTATATATGGTTTTCTTTTATGTTTATAATGTTTTGCGAACTCGATATTTATTTTGTTGACTTGCCGTTAAATGTATCATTGTTTCTCTTAACGTCTCCGTGACAAGTCACATTTTTATTTTTCAACCGTTATCACCATGTACTTTATTCTTTGCGAGGCGAATTATATTCTTTCCTGTAAGTTTCGTAATTAACTATAAGTTCTCATTACTTTATTTGCGTAATATATTTTATATTCAGTATGCTCCGAATGCTTGCACAGGTGTCTTCGATTTTATACGCTCCTTATGGATACTCAAAGGACATAGGTCTCTCTTCGCCCTTCCTGGCTTTCTAACCTGGGAGTCGAGACATTTGAAGATGCCTGGTTTGCCTTGGAGCATTCTCTTGGCTTCTTTTCTCTTTGTGAGACCATGAGCAACAGTTAAGGACCGTATCTTTCGTGACTATAATATAGGGACTGCGAATTTGAATATTGACGATATGAATTAATGTAATTTGCGTTCGTGTTCGACATTATGTACTTCGTGGTGATTTGAATATGACTACGCTGAGGATAGCCCAAAGAAAGGGCTGAAACGTTCGTTTCTTTGATATGTAATTTTAAGTAATATATTGCGCACTTGTTACAGCGCCCGGCTCTAACTGCCTTTTTTATTCTTTGTTTATATGTAGAGTTCTTATTTTCACAAATTTAGAGCACATTCTCTTATATACATAAAATATAATTGTACAAATTATTTGAATAATAACATATTTTGTATGTAAATCTTACATCATATGGCAATTTCCTCGTGTCATCTGGTGGAGGTTGAGATCAAAGAACACACATAACCTCCGAGTTTGGCATAACCAATTTCAAGTACAGATGCAGAGAGAGAAGTTACGTCTTTTCTTGACTGGGCTTTACATGGAGCCGTATTTCGCGCAATGCGTAAATTGCGAGAACCAATCGCAAATCAGTTTTGTATTTCTGTTGAAAAATACAACAGTAACTCTGATCTCCAATTGGTTGTATTAGTTACGCATTGCGCGAAATACGCTCCACGTAAAGCCCAGGAAAGAAAATGACGTAACCTTGATGCATCATGGACGTAACTTCTCTTAAATCACTAGAATACGCAGGTTACGCATTACGCAGAATACGCGCCATGTAACGGCACCCTAATAAAGGACCAAAATTAGGAAACGAAACTTTATCTGGCACAAATACTTACACGTCGTGTTGTATACCATGCACTCGGTGCACCTAGCAAGTTACAAGCTGTCTAGAATTATATTAAGTTAGCAGCATTGCCTCCCTAACCAACCCAGCAAACACAGTTATGTAACCATTACATTGCCGTAATAAAACGAAATGTAACATGCAATGTAACGTGGAGGTTGCAGTTATATATATGTTAATTGTAATTTCCTACTCATGTGACATTGTGTGGACATAACAGTAATATAACGCGTTATATTGACATTATATAAATTACTATAATTTTATGTAACTGTTATATTAATTGCTGAAAATGTATATAACTGCTATATATATACTACCGAACTGTTATATATCTGTTGTTGAAATAGCCGTAATGCTCGAAGGTATTTGTATCTATAATAACTGTAAAGTTAAAATTTATATCTCTTATGCAGATACATCTCTGAAATAATTACATGTAGATCTATATAAATGTATTGACAATGAGATGCATCTATACAACAGATATAAATTATAACTCCACAGTTATTATAGATACAAAGAACAAATTTTTAATGTTCTAAAGGAAAAATGAATATAATTAAACATATAATTTTTATTGCACAAATGTTTTATAAATGCACACATTCTTCAAGCTTTTTTGTTTTACAGGTTTGAACTGTAGATATTTATATTAAGGATTTATTTTCTCCTTTGTACGTGTTATCCAAATGTCATACGTATAACAGAGAAAATAGTAACTTATTCCTAAAATGGTCATTTAATCGAACACATATAAAAAAATCAAATTCTACTGAGTGGAAAATTAAGTAATAACCAAATCGGTAATAATTACATGAAAAGGTATAAATGATCAAAAAAAAAAAAAAATACACAGATTGTACAAAATACGATTAAAGAGATCTTGGAATTAGTACCATCGAAATTTTTAGTCCATGAAAGGCCATATTAAAACAGAAAATATTCCAATCATTTCAAATATCATATACGTGCAACAGATAAAAGAGAAGTATACTTATTCCTAAAATGGTCATTTAATCTAACATATATAAAAAAAATCAAATTCTAATGAGTGGAAAATTAGGAATATAACCAAATCAGTATAATAATTATATGGAAAGATATAAATGATAAAAGAAAAATACATAGATTTTACAAAAATGCGATTAAAGAGCTCTTGAAATTACTACCACAGAAGTTTTTAGTTCGTGTGGAAAGACTATATTAAAATAGAAAACATTTCAATCATTAGTCTTGATAACTTTTACTTGGTATGGTAGCGTGTTGGTTCCTTTTAAAAAGAAGGAAGCGTGAAGTTAAAAATTAAAAAACATTCCAATAAACGCACAGATTCCGTAGAAATTTCCACCCATTGTATGTGTACTCCTCGAGTCTTTGTTGCTTAAGGTTGTGGATCATCTACGTCTTTCTCAGCTGCATTCTTATCACGATTTTCTCGCTGGCTTCGTTGCTTAGCAAAACGTAGCCATTCCGCCACAATTTCATCAAATGCGGATTCTGTTAGACTCGCATGATATGAAATCATCTCTCCTGAAAAGAAACAACAAGAATATTCAAAATTAATAAAATTATTACAGTAATTAACAATTAATATGGTAAGCAGTATATATTTTAATTACATACTTCTCATAATCTTAATGACATATAAATCCAAAACTCGAAAATTGTTTCAAATTCCTTTCCAAGAACAGTTCATTGCACACTCATTCGAAAAAATTTTTTTTAATGCTCGATGAATACTATCTCGTGCGTTAGTACCACCTGTTTTTTTCAAAAAGTCTGTCTGTAACACAAAAATAACAAAATTTGCATATATTTAAAGTGCCAATAGTAATTATAAATAATTAATTATGCTACAAGGGTTCGTTAGCTGATATAAACATACATATATAAACATATATATAATACATATAATGTAAATATATATATATATAGGTATATATATTTAAAAGTACTTGAAGATGTTTAATTATAATAATTTCTATTTTAAAATAGGTTTACATTTTCAAATTTTACAAAAATATATGTAAACTTACAAACTGTACTACTGCTCCCTCCGTTCTTCTTAATAATGCATCAAAATCTTTTATTTCATCTATTGTTGATAACGGTAACAATGGTGCAATAAGTCTATCATCGTAACCTGCAGAATGTGTTACAGGATGTTTTAGAGTATCTTTCATTCGAGTAAAACGTTCCTGAAGATCTCTCAAGATGAGATTATTTTTACTTTGCGTACGCTGAATTTGTCTCAACATCTCTGCAACACGATTATAATGCCATGTACATTAAAATAACATATAACAATATATGAAAGGCTCTCTTGAATAAATTAAAAACACAAATAAATGTGGCAATAAAAGCTAGAAATGGTAATTATAGTGCGCTATATAATTTATTATAATTTCGACAAAACAATAAAAGACAAGTACGTTTTGACCCTTCTTTGGGTCATCCTCAACGCATAATGATAGTGAGTTATATAGATAGAACTATTTATTCTGCCCTTTTTGCGAAGTACAGAAGGACTCCCGCTCCTTTTACAAAAACAAAAACAAACCACAAACAAAAATCCGCAAAACGATAAAAGCCACGCCTGTTTCTCCTTCCTTCTCACTCCCTTCTTCTTTGCCCTCAACAACTCCACTCTCTTACAGTTCTCCAACGCTTACCGCCCATGTCCTCCGCCTTCGCTTTATCTCGCTCGCCATGCCGCACATTTTTCTCTCTCTATCGCCTACTCTACTAACCTTCTCTCATTTTCTCGCACCGAGTTCCCTACCCGCCTCTCGCCACGCTCCGCTCGCAAAATTCGCAACATCCGCCTATCGCTCCTCTCACTCTCTACACCTTCCCTCCTCACACCCTCTCTCTCTCTCTCACGCTTTCCATCCCTCCACTCTCTCCCTCTCACACCTGTTCCTATCCGTCCGTCCGTCCTCTGTCTTCCCCTCTAACCTCCCACACCCCTCCCTTCCTCCCTCTCCCTCCCTCCCGACTCCTCATCCTCCTCCTCCTCCTCCCTGATAGACATCCTCCCTTCCCTTATCCCTTGCAATCTCTTCATCCATCCCTCCCCATGGGAGTGGTCCCATCGTCTTTCAAAATTCTTAAAATCTCCTCCGTCCCTCCACCCCTACCCTCACTCATACACATTTCCACCAC
The DNA here is from genome assembly GCA_035220615.1 of Leptothorax acervorum. Lineage (NCBI taxonomy): Eukaryota > Metazoa > Arthropoda > Insecta > Hymenoptera > Formicidae > Leptothorax > Leptothorax acervorum. Next base: position 152,799 of record JASTWQ010000353.1, on the reverse strand, counting down.
GTGACCCCAAGTCTCCTCCTCTCCCCCACAAAGCCTACATCTTCTCCTCTCTTCCTCTCCCTCCCAATATTTCCCCTCTCTCATTTCATTTCCCAGTCTGAATCTCGCTATCCTGACCATTCTCTCTTCCTTTCCCTTTGCTTCCAAATACCTCGGTAACCCGATTGTTCTTATCTCCTTGTACCATTTATTCCACCTGGATCTCTCAGTCTTTTCAAATCTTTCCTGCATCTGTATCTCCTAATCCCTTTCTTCCACCTCTCCCCGTATGTCCTGACCCGCCTCCCTTTGTCTCCTTACCCATTCCCCCCGAACACCCCCTTTCTTTATAGAACCCCTCCCTCTGCTCCTCCCACTTGGATCCTTCTCCCCCCCCCCCTCATCTCTTATCTCGTTCGAGCATCTTCTTGCCCATCCGCTGCCTCCACCCGCCTCCAGCTTTTCCTAATAACCCATTGCCCTTCTTCCAAATCTGGTCCTCAGCTTAAGCCTCTTCCCCTCCTCCCTCACCATATAACCTGGTGTCCTCCCGTCCAACCCCATTACCCATTTCATATATTCCTCTTGCGCCCTCTCCATTAGCACCCACTCCTTCTACCCCCAAATCTCTGCCCCAAACCCTAAGACACTCCCCACCAGATAATCGAACAGTTTCATCCTTCTTCTCCAGTCCCCACCAAACATCCTCTTCCTTATCCCCCACACCTGCCCCATTACCCCCATCGCTTTCTTGACCCTCTCTCTCACTTGCAACTCTTGCCCCCCGTTCCATTTGAACCAATATCCCAGATATTTGAACTCCTTCACCTCTTCCAGTTGCTTATTCTTCCACCACCATCTCTCCTTTCTCCTTCCACCTCCTCTTCTTCCAAACCTCAAAATCTTCGTCTTCTCCGTATTCAAGGTTAACCCTTTCCTGTCCAGGTACCTTTCCATCCTCTTCAACAACCACCTCAGACCTTCCTCATCCTCCGCCAGTATTACCAGGTCATCCGCGTAACCTAGCACTCTCAGCTTATCGCCTCTCACTTTTACCCCCTCCATTCCATCCCTTCCTAGCTCTTTCTCTATATCCGCCAGCAATAAATTAAATAGCAACGGACTTAGCGGACATCCTTGCCTAACCCCCGTTGCCGTCCATATTTTCCTCCCATATCTCTCCCCCACCCTCACCACACTCCTCGTCTCTTCATATATCTCCATTATCCTCTTCCTCAGTCTCTCGCTGACCCCAGCCTCCTTTATACACTCTCCCAAGATCCTTCTGTCAACTGAGTCAAACGCCGCCTTCAAGTCCACAAAAGCCGCCACCAACTTCCTCCTCTTCCTTAATCGCTTCCCAATTACGTGATTCAGCGTGTAAATATTGTCTATAACTTCTCTCCCTTTCCTAAATCCCGCTTGACTTTCCGGTATAATTCCTTTCTCCTCCATCTCCGTCCTCAACCTATTCGCCAGCACCGACGCATACACCTTGTACGCCGTTGCCATCAAAGTTATCCCCCTATGGTCCTCCGCCTTTTTTGCTCCTCTCTTCTTCGCCAGCCCGTCCCTCCATGCCTCCGGAAAGCCTTCTCCTTTCCACACCCTCCCGCATATCTTCCATAGCGCCTTTCTCAATCCACTTCCTCCATACATCCAAACCTCATTCTTTATTCCGTCTACCCCTGTTGCCTTTCCCCTCTTCATATTTCTCAGAACTCTCTCCACCTCCTCCCACTTTATCTCCTCTGTATCTAACCCCCTCTCCAAGCCTCCTTCTTCCTCTTCTCCTATCCCTAACCTCTCCCTACCTTCCGTCCCTCCCAAGGACTCCTTGAAAAACTCGTCCCACTCTTCCATCGTTACCTCTTTATTAATTTCCAACCTCCTTTTCCTATCCTTGGTTATCACCTCCCATACTTGCTTCTCCGATTTCGCCTCTTTAGCCTCTTCCAGAAATCTATTCTTCCTTTCTTCTTTTTTCCTTTTGCACAACTCCTTATACTCTTTCTTTCCCTTTCTATAGTCTGCCTCTTCCTTTGCCCCCTTTTCCACTTCCTCATTAAACTCTCAACCTCTTTCTTCTTTTCCCTACACTCTTTATCCCACCATCCTTCCCTCTTCTTCCCTCCCTTCCTTATCCTCTTTACAATTGCCTCTTTTTTAATTCTTTCTGTCAATTTCTTTATCTCCTCGTCTAATACATCTTCACCCAGACTTATCTCCTCCGTTCTCTCCCTGAATTCCTCTCTCGCCTCTTCCGACCAGTCTCTTCTCTCTGTCCATTTCTCTACCTCCGCAGCCTCCCTCCTCTCTCCATCCACGCCTTCGTCTATCACTATCGCCACCGATTGATGGTCCGAATCCACTTCACACCCCACTTCCAACCTAGTTACCCTCTCCCACGCTTTCCTATCCCCTATCACATAGTCAATCACCGAATCTCCTCTTCCCCCCGTGAACGTCATCTCCCCCTCCTCATCTCCTTCTTTCGCTCCATTCATAATACCCCACCCTTGTTCTTCCACCCATTTCACTAGCCTCTCCCCCTGTACGTTCACCGTTTTGTCCTTGGACCTTCTTTCCCCCCCCCCCCTCTCCATCCTTCATCGCCCCTCTCTCTCCAGTTCTTGCATTAAAATCCCCTCCCGCTATCCACCCTTCTTCTACCTCCCCGTTTTCTCTCAACTCTTCTATTTTACTCAGTATCCTGTCGATATTGCCCTTTATGTACACCGTCGCCAGTCTCCATTTTTCCTCTCTCCATCTTACTTCCTTCACAATCATGCCTTCCTCCTCAATCCAATCATTTTTCCCTTCCAGTCCTTTCCTGATCCCCATCATTATCCCCCCCCATCGCTCTTCCTCTCTTCCCTGCACCCTCTTTTCTTGCGCCCTGTATCCTCCAATTGAACTCCTTCGGCACTCTGCTCTTAATTTTGTCCCACTCCTCCTTTACCATCCACGTCTCTACCAAGCCTATTACATCCCACTCTCCGATCCTCTCCCAAAAACCATCATCCTTCCCCTTTACTCCAGCTACGTTCCAGAATCCTATATAGTGAGTTATATAAATATCTTATATAAGTCGAAATTAAACACAATCAATCGGTTAAACAATTTGTAGATATAGTCAATAGATTCTTTCGTCTCTTATAAATTAAAGTAAAGGCAGATGATGTATATCATCATTATTGTTACTTATAACGTAATATTGTTCAGTATCATTATACTCAACAATATTACGTTCCGCTTCTTGTGTCTGATCATTATTAGGCGCTACATTCGATACATACCTTTCTGCTAGTTGTACTAATGAATCTCTATTATTACTATTTATCTCTATATTTATTAACTGATTTCTTCGTCTTTTTGTTAAATGTCGAATATCTTTAGGCATGATGATCTTTTTTTTATACCTGTAAAAATAGTGATCGTTAAATAAACAATTAGTCGAAAACGTATAAAAATCACTAAGTTCGCGCATTGGCAAAAATCTTAAATCTTACCAAATTTTGTACAGCAGCTTGTGGGATCTTTTGCCGCAGGGGGAAGTAATCCGCGCAGTTCCACGTAGGTTACTCACACACACACAGACACACCCGGCTACATTGACCTCCGTCGGGAGGCACAGGGCCCGACTCGGGCCCGCCGAGAGTAATAAGAAAAAGCTATTGGATCTGATTAATATGGTCCGCGGAACCGCGGACACAGCACGCCGGTTGGTCTAACAATCTATATCCCGGGGACACGGCACACCGGGGAAGGAGAGGTACTGCAATCTCCCTCTTCGCTGCAACGGCAACTTCAAAAATTTTTCGAAAAATCGGACCGGACGAAACACGTCCGGACACGCTCGCGATCGTTACGCGACTTCGTAGGAGACTCCGACCAAAACGTGACAATACTTCCTAACCTCACCTACTGTTACCGCATGCATGGCAATGGGCGCGTTCAGCAGACACCAACTGTTGTACAACTGTTGAGTTTGTGTTGTTAACACTCTGCGTTGATTGGTTGAATCTACAAGTAAGAGCCAATCACGTTCGACTGCTACTGAGCGGATGTGTCTCCTGAACGCGCCCAATAACCGATCTTCTCTTCTCTGCCCTTCCCCTTCCCTATCAGAATGTATATAAATTAAAAAAAATAATGTATATTATTTAATAATTATTGATACAGAAAATATATTTTGATATTTGCATTAGTCAAATCGATTTTTATAAATAAAATAATAATAGATATCTATATTTATTATTTATATAAATATAAATATATTTATATAAATAATAAATATAGATATAAATATATTTAAATTTATATAAATAATAAATATAGATATCTATTATTATTTTATTATAAAAATCGATTTGACTAATGCAAATATCAAAATATATTTTCTGTATCAATAATTATTAAATATATACGAGTATAGGTATAAGTAAGACCGCGGAGTCTTAAAATAATTGTGTACGTACAATTCTAAAATAAACCAAAATATGTATATTAACAACTTAAAATGTATTTAAGACGAATTAATAAAAGCGAGTCAATACTGGTCATAGTCCAAATTCTTATTTCAAGATTAGTCTTAATTAAAAGTATATGTATATGCGACTAGGGTCCGGTGGTGCACGCGGGGTGGACGGTTGCTCCAAGAAGACATGGAGGAGTTTTGGAGGGATTAAAGGAGAAAGAAGGGGAGGAGAGTAGCGGGAGTGGAGGTGTGTGCAAGGGAGGACGGGAGAAGATAGAATACATGGAGGAGGGCATGGATGTAAAGGTTTTCGGAGTCAAAAAGGGCTGGAAGTGACTGGAGGAATTGAGGTTATGTCGGAGCGGAGCGAGGTCAGGTGAGGAGGGGGGAGGTGAGGGGCGGCACAGGAGAGAGCCGGCTGAAAAGGGATTGGAAGCACGCGTGCGTGGAAGGATGTAAGTAAGAGCAGTAGTGAGAGGAAGGAACAGGCCACCGAGCACAAGGAGCGCGTGACATCAAACTAGGTACGGTGAAAGACGGGCGCGGTGAGAAGACGAGCGAGGGTGGCGCCTCGGCGGAACGTCAGAGGCCTGAAAGAGCGGAAGGTCGAGACGGCGCTGCGTGTCAACAAGGTTGGTACGCATGCGGGACGTCGAGACGTAGTTCAGGAACGCATGGCGTAAAATTGGCAGGTGGCAGCAATGTCAGACGAAGTGCCGGCGAGTAAGCGACGTGGCTTGAAAGAGAGGTTACGGTGAGAGGCAGTTGTCAAAGCAGTGAGTGGTAAAGGCAGGTGGAATTAACGGCAGGAGGCAGCGGATAAAGAGAAAGGAAAGAGAGACGGATCGGAGGGAAGAAGGGGCCGGAAGGCAGAGCGATAGTTTGGCAGATTGGCAGGAGAAGACCGGGGGCGGGGAGAGACAAGGGAGACAGCAGGAAGAGGAAGTTGGAGGCGAAGGAAGGAAGTGAGTGAGAAGAGGATGGGGAAAAACGAAAAGGGGATGCAGAAGAAAGAGGAAGGGGAAAGTGCAACGCAAGAGGAAATGAGCAGAGGGTCGCAAGAAGGGGAGAGGGATGTTGTGGGGGAGCGAGTGGAGGAGGGGAGAGGGGGGGAGTCGGATGGATTGTCGGGGCTAGCAAGAGAGGTTAGGGAGCTGAGGATGGTGTTGGCGGGTGAGCTGAGGGGTTTGAGAGAGGAGCTAAAAGGGATTAGGAGATTTATGGTGGAGAGTGCGCAGAAGAGAGACACGGAGGGGAAGTCGGAGGTTAGAGAGGAGAGGACGGAGGGGGTAAACGAGAGGACGAAGGGCGAAGTAGAGAGAGAGGAGAGGAAGGCTCGGATGGAAGAGGTGACAAGGAAAAGGATCGGAGGGGCCCGGATGGAGGGGTGGGGAGAAGCGGAGATAAGATGGAGAAGACGGAGGGGGCAGGCGGGAAGAAGAAGGAGATGGCGGAGATGGAAGATTTGGCGGCAAAAGCGGGTCTGGTGGCAGGGAGAGGGGGTCGGGGGAGGGAGCGCAGAGAGGACGTTTGCGACGGTGTGCAAGGAGGACCGAGGAAGGGAGCGGACGGGGAGGAGAAAGGAAGAGGGGGCAGAACGAGAGATGAAGCACGTGGAGCGAAGGGAGAGCACGGGGGAAGGAGGGTCGAGTAATGAAGGGTCGAAGGGGGAAGCATTTGGGGGACAGGGGAAGGGAGAGAGGGGGGATATAAGGGGGGCGCAGGTTAAGGACTGGGTGGATAGAGAGGTAAGGAAGAGGTTGGAGGCCAAGGGGTGGAACCTGAGGAAACGGGTAAAGCGGAGGATGGAGTGAGGAGTGAAGGAAGTGAGGACTGGTGGGATCTGGTGAGAAGCGATAGCAGCGAGAGAGAAGACACAGGTGGAGAGCTAGGTAGAAGACAAGGAAGGGTAGGAGGTGAGGATCGGCAGAGGAGATGGACAGGAAGGAGTACGGAAGGAGAGAAGGAGGGAAGGGAGGGGGGGAGCTGACAGAGCAAGAGGAGAGGACGAAATCAAGGAGGGGGGAAAGAAGTAGATGGAGCGGAAAGGATGAGAAAACTGGAGATGAGAAAACTGGAGATGAGAGAGAGACAGGAAAGGGAAAGAAGAAAGAGGAGGATTATCTGCAAAGGAGTAAAAGGCGAAGAAGCTGAGGATAGAAGAAGAGTGGTGGAAAAGATGGTGAGGTCAGAATTGGGGAGTAATGGTAGGGTGAGGGGAGTGTTAGAGAGGAAGGGAGATGAAGGGATGGTGTTGATTGTGGAGCTGGAGGATGAAGAAGACAAGGAGGTGTTGTTGGACAGGGGGTGGGAAATAAAAAATAAGTGGAATGTGAAGGTGGACGAAGATCTAACGAGGGAGGAGAGGAAGATGAGGTGGAAGATAATAGAGAAGGCGTATTTGGAGAGGAGTAGGGGGAAGAGAGTGAGAATGACAAATAAAAGAATCTGGATAGAAGGAAGGGAAGTAGAGTGGGTTGAGGAGGAAGGAGGGTGGTACGAGGTGTAAAGAGGTGCGGAGAGGCAGAGGTTAAAAGGAGGAGAGGACGAGAGGGAAGTAGCAGAGAGGGTGGGAAATGGAGGAGATGGTTGAAAGCTAAGGGGGAGGAGGGAAAGAGGGGGGTGGGTAATTGGTCAAGGTCTTTAATTTTCTTTTATGTGCAGAGTGGAGCAGGAAAGGAGAGGGCAGAAGGATGGAGGTTAGCCGGATGGAGGTGATAAGAGAGGAGTGGAGGTCCAGAGAGCTAAGTAGAGAAGGAGAGGACAGAAGGATGGAGGTCAGACGGAGGGAGGTGATAGGAGAGGAACGGAGGATCAGAGCGGAGAAGGAAGAGAGACTGGAGGGGGCGTCATCCCAGGCGATGGGGGTAGGAGGATGCACGGAGGAATGTTGAGAATGCGGGGGTGGGTAGGGAGAGGTGGAGAAGGGGGAGGGATTCCGTGGAAGGGAGGGAGGTGATTAGGATGTACAGGGTCGCATACGGCCAGGTCGGGCTGAGGATGGGGTAATTATTTGTAAAGGGTTGGGCACGTCCCTACAAAACGCCAATTTTTTGGATAGAAGAGTGGATGGGAGTTGTGAAGGGTTGGGAACGTCCCTTAAAAACGCCTTTTTAACCCCAGAAGTGGGGAATAAAGTATATTTTTCTATCTAATAAAAAACCTTCTTATCAAGCGCAATTAGAAACCCGTGTATTAACAAATATTGCAAAGTACCATTATATTGAATTATTACCACCGCAATGTGAATCATAAAATTACTACAGTATAGTAGTCTTATATATGAATATATATATTAAATATTAAATAACAATAACAAAGATGAAGACAATAATTGAAACATGCGTGATTAATAATAATATATTTATATACGAAGACTTCCGGGACGGTGTAAGTAGAGAGAAGCACGCCTGTCAAACGCGCCAGTTTTTTTCGAGCTTATCTGCCGTTCCTTCGCCGTGGGGCGACTTTGTTTCAGGTAGCTGCATGCGCACATATGCAGGATTGAAGGCAGAAATAAATCAGCAAGGTAGGAGTCGAACTGCGAACGATTTCGGGGATTCCGTGCGGCCGTGTAGATTTGGAGGTTAGGCGATAGAAGCGGAAACAGGCACGGAAAAACCGGAGCCGGAGTGGGACGAAAACAGGTCGGTAAGGAAGAAAGTGACAGGAAGAGAGGGGCATCAAAGGGGATAGAAAGTGAGAAAGGTTTCGGATGGACGAGAAGAAGGAGGAGGACAAGAGGAAAGATATTAAGCCAAAGAAAGGCGAGGAGAATAAAACGATAGAGAAAAGTAAGGGCAGACCCACGAGGGCGGTGGAGCTGTCAAGAATAAGAGACAGGACAGGAAGCCAGGAATCAATTATAGAACACGTAAAGAAAAGAGGAAGGGAGGAAGAAAAAGAGATAGCAGAAAAGGCAGAAAGAGAAATACTAGAAAATTTTAATAAAGAAAATAGAGTGATAGGATCGCCACCAAACAAAATAAAGAGAGAGGAAAAGAAAGTTGAAAGCATGGAGGCCGAAAAAATGCTAAAAGAGATTTTAGCGAAGATGGAGGAACAAGAGAGAGAAAGAAAGAAGGATAAAGAAGAAAGAAAAAAGGACAAAGAAGAGTTAATGAAAGAGATACACGATCTGAAGGAGGAGTATAGAAAGAGAGAAATGCTCTGGGAAAGGCAAAAGACGGGCTTAGAAAATAGAATAAAACAGCTGGAGGAGAAGATAGAGAAAGTGGAGAGCAGCGGAGGTGAAAAGTTAGAGAGCAGCGAACTGATGAAGAAGGTTAAGGAGATGGAAAGAAACTCCGAATTAGCCGAAAGGAGAAGAAGGAGAAATAATATAATTGTAAAAGGAGGGAAGATTGAAAACGGAAGTGAGAGGAAAGAGAAGATGGAGAAATTCCTAGAAGAAATAACCAAGAAGAAGGTAGTAGTGGATGAGGTGCAGGCAATTGGCCGGGGGGAGTATAAAATGACGCTAGTTAGATTCAATAAATGGGAGGATAAGAGAGAAATAATGGCAATGAGGAAGGAGATAGGAAGAGCAAGAAAGATATTTTTAGATGACAATCTGACGGCGACAGAGATACAGATACAGAAACATCTATGGGGTATAGTAAAGGCAGAGAGAGAAAAGGGGAAGACTGCAACGGTAGGGTATCAAAAGATATGGATAGACAATGTCGAAAAGAGATGGAATGAAAGAACTGGAATGCTGGAAAGCGGAGTTGCTTTTCGGAAAGAGTAGAGAAGAGAGAAGTCAGGGAGAGAGAGAGAGGGAGAGAGAGGGAGGAGAGAGAAGAGGAAGATAAGGCGGAAGAAGAAAGAGGATTAAGGTTATGCTTTTGGAATGTGGCTGGATTAATAAACAAATGCGAGGAAACATGGGACTATTTGGAGAAGTTTGATGTGATAGGATTAGTAGAAACATGGATAGAAGAGGATAATTGGAGAAAGATTAAGAATAAGATGTCTAGCAAATTTGTTTGGAATTGTGTTCCAGCGAAAAGGGAACACATGAAAGGGAGAGCAAAAGGAGGGATAATAACAGCAGTCAATAAGAATTTGAAATTTATAGAGGTTAGGGAGATTAGCGACGAGATGGTAGAAAACAGACTGGAGTATAGTGGAAACAAATGGAGAATAATCGCACTGTACAGTCAAAGGATGGAAGATACGATGGAAACACTAAGGGAGAAGGTACAAGAAGAGGATGAAGACTATTAGCTAGTAGGAGGTGATTTTAACGCGAGGACGGGAAGCAGAGGAGGACCGATAAATGATGAAGAAGAAAATGAAATGAGGGGCGAGACCAGAAAGTCAGTAGATAAAATTGTGAATAGAGAGGGACGTATATTAATAGATAGAATAGAAGAAAGAGGATGGGCGTTATTAAATGGGAGTTTTGGAAGGGAAGGGGGATGGACTTATATAGGAGAGACAGGGTCATCGGTTATAGACTATGTTTTAGGGAATGACAAAGCAGGAGAAGAGGTAAAAATGGTTGAAGAAGGAATTAGAACGGAATCGGATCATGTTCCGCTGGAGGTGGAGTTGACAGGACCACAGGTGATAGGGACAGGGAGAAGGAAGAAAGAAGTGGAAGTAGAGAGAAGCGATTGGACAGAAGAAGGGAGGAAAGAATATCATGAGAAATGTGAAGGATGGTCGAGTACACAAACAGATACAGAAGAGATTTGGAAGGAGATGAAAGAAAAAGTAAGAAGCGCTATTACGAAGCACAAGAAAAGGATAATCCCATGGAGATTAGGAAAAAAAGAATGGTACAATAAAGAATGGAAGGAAAGAAAAAGAAGATTGAGGAGATTGATGAGGGACTGGAAGAAGGGAAGAAGCGAAAAAGAAGAGTATGTGAGGGAAAGAAAGGAGCACAAGGAATGGTGTAAAGAACAGAAGAGGAGGCATGAAAGTGAGGAAGAAGAAAAGATAAGAAACATTAAAAACGAAGCTGAAGCGTGGAAGTATATAAATAAATACAGGAAAAAGAAAAATGAGGGGATAAGCGAGGAGATACAAATGGACGAGTGGAGAGACCATTTCATGGAAATGTTAGGAGGGACAAAGGAAAGGGTGGTGCTAGACATTGAAGACGAGAGAGAAGAGGATGGCGAGAAGATGGAGGTAACGGAGGGGGTTGAAGAAATATCGAGAGAAGAGGTGATTGAAGTAATAAAGAAGCTGAAGATGGGAAAGGCAACAGGAGAGGATGGAATTGAGAACGAGGCGTGGAGATTCATGCAGAAGGATGTAGGTGAAGAATTCCTGAAGTTAATTAATAGTATATGGAAAGGAGAGGGTATACCGGGAGACTGGAATAAAGGTATGATTAGTCCAATATATAAAAGAGGAGAGAGAAACGACCCGAAAAACTACCGGGGAGTTACATTAATGAATACGGCGTATAAAATTTACGCAAGTATCTTAAATGCGAGGTTGGAGAAGGAGGTGGAGAGCAAGTTAAGGGAAGTGCAATTCGGGTTTAGAAAGAATAGAGAAACGATGGATGCGATATACACGGTAAACTATGTAGCGAATAAGGAGCTGAGTAAGAAGAGGGGAAAGGTTTTTGCATTCTTTGTCGATCTTAAGGCAGCTTTCGATAGAGTGGATAGAAAGAAATTGAATGAAACAATGAAGAAGATAGGAATTGAAGATAACTTGAGACGAAGAATAATGGAAACATACAAAGAAACAAAAAATGTGGTGAAGATAAGGGATAAGAAGACAGAGGAATTTTGGACAGAAAAAGGACTAAGACAAGGATGCCCGTTGAGCCCGATTCTATTCAATGTATATATTATGGATTTAGAGGAGAAAATGGAAAAAGGGCAAGCAGGGGGAATTGTGATAAGGAATGAAAAGTTCTGGACAATATCATATGCGGATGACGTGGTTTTAATGGCGACGAGGGAGGCAGAGTTGAAGGAAATGATGAGGAGGTTCAAGAGGTATCTGGAAAGGAAGGGTTTGAGTTTGAGTCCAGAGAAGTCAAAAATAATGGTGTTTGAGAAAGCTAGGGGAAGAAGGAAGGAAAGGAAGTGGAAATGGGGAGAAGAATATATAGAGGAGGTCAAAGAAATAAAGTATTTGGGATATATACTACAGAAAAACGGAGGAGCGGAAAATCATATAAAAGATAGGCTGAAGAAAGCTACAATAGCGATGAAGAGGACATGGAGCATAGGGGAAAGAATATTTAAAGAAGATTTTAGAAGAAGGATGAAGATGTTCGAGTCATTGGTAGAGAGCGTGGTATTATACGGAGCCGAGATATGGGGGTGGAGATACGAGAGTAGATTAGATGTGATAAAAAGAAAGTATGTTAAATGGATTTTAGGATTGGATAGAAGAACCCCGAATTATATAATATCAGAAGAAACCAAAATGAAGGAAATTAAAGTGAGGGCAATAAGGAGGGCTGTGAGGTATGAGGAGAAGGCGAGACAGTCAGAAAAGAAAATAGTTCAGGTATGCACAAAGGATCTAGATAGGAGCAGACCAAGGAAAGAGGAAAGTAATTGGGAGAAGAAGAGAAGAGAACTGATAGAGAGGGCGGGGATGGAGAAGGAGTAGCTGAGGAAAGAAATGGAGACTGAGGACCAGGAGGCGGCAGAAAATTTTGTAAGGAGAATAGAGGAAAGGGAAAAGGAGGAGAGAAAGATGAAGATAAACGAGTCAAGATACAATAGTAGCTATAAAGAGATCTTAACAGAAGAGTTACCAAAGTATTTACAAGGAAAGAAGAAAAGGAAGGATAGAATGATGATAGCTAGATACAGATGTGGGAGCGAGGTAAAAGGCAGTCAACATTGGAGAGAGGAAGGGGATAGGAGATGTAGAATATGCCAAAGAGAAGAGGAGAGCATAGAACATGTAATAAAAGAATGCGAAGCGACAAAAAGCGCGATTCAGATAGAAGAATTTTTAGGAGAGGAAGGAAAAGGACTAGAAGTAATGAAACGGATAGAAAAGGTTAGAAGTGAGACGGAGAAGAGGGATAGGATAGAGGGAGTGGAGTAGGAAGGGAAATTGGAAGATAGTTAGAATGTATTGATGTTAAATTATGTTGGAAATTAGTTAGGGGGCATCTAAGTGATACAAAATATAGATGGTAAAAAGAAAAATTGATATTAATATATTTGTAAAAGAGGAGGTTATATATTTGGAAATTGTATTGTGAAATTATATTATTTGCTGGCAATTTATGTAAGATTGATGTAAAAGGAAGTTATCCTAAGCCGCAAGGCAAGGATTAGAATAAATAATATAATATATTTATATACAAATTTTAAAGCATGGTTACCTTATAAAATCTTTTTGTTATAAACGAATCAAAATTTATTATTATTAACAATAGGTTATAAAAATAACAAATGGTTCCTTGCGTCAAACCAAACAACTTTTGTATATAACATTTTTCTCTCCAACTTTAAATTTAAGAGCTAAAAATCTTTTTCTAAAATATAAGAAGCCGTGGAGCATCACGACTAAAAATTTATTATGTACGTAAAAAGTCAGAACATAGAATCCATCACTGTGGAAGTTTCTTTAACCTTTTCTTTTAATTATCTAGACGCATTAAATTTAAATCTAGATCCATTCAACCTATAGATATTATTCTTACAAGAAACAGTCACAATAATATTGGAGGTTATGCCTTTTCGGAGAGCGACCCATAAAAACTAAAAATTTGGAAACATTTTTTGTCAGCATTTTCAATCCTCTCCAACTCTTCAACAATGAATATTAAACCAAAATGTAGTTTTTTAAAACCTTTTGTAACCCTCTACCTGCAAAAATTAATAAAAAGGAAATCTAAAAGCTTATATAATAAGGCTATATGCATGCAAAAACTAGGAATTACAGATTTTACACAACTTTTTCTTTACAGCACCGATTCTTTTATGCTTTTGCACGATGGAAGCCAGATCCAAATGTGATTATTAGCAATGTTTATCATACCTCTAACTGCTATAATTATTAAATTATATATACAATAAACAAAACAGCTTTTATACCCATTATATTAGAACCATCAACACATTAATTACGACAGTGACATACATATGTATATAACATTGCTATATAATTGATTATACTAATCTGTGCATGTTAACAATTAATTATTATAATTAAATATATAAAAATTCATTTATTTCACAAAATTAAATATTTTAATGTATATATGGTATGTATATGCTTTCGCTATATGAATGAATATGTTAGCTTATGCATGCTAAAAATCATGTAACAAAATAATTGTTATAAACAAATACACATAAACAAATTATTTATTTTGCAGAAATCAATTCTTTATTAAAATTTAACGACTCTATGTAATAAAAAGCATTTTCTAATTAACATACAAATTAATAATAATTATTCTGACATAAATCTCTATCTTTATATGACAATTTGGATATACGATTACCAAACACGTGACAGTTTCTATTTAATTAATTAAAGAACGACTCAATTGATTTAATCTAATTATAACTAATTACGGGAAGGTTAGTAGGTAGGCAAGGACAGTTCTAACTCAAATTTGGTGGGAGTAACTCCCGTGAAGGATGGGGCTATGGCGAGGGGTAAGCGGGGCAGGGGGTTCCACGTAGTACCTAGAGGGACTCATAGATGGCGCTCGCGACCAAGATCACGGTCGATAATATCGATTGAGGTCCAAACTAGTCACGTGGTCTTTTTTACCATCCAAACTAGTCCGATGATACATACGATTGTTAACTGTACGTAGATAACATACTGAATAAGATTTAATAAGTTGTTTATCTATTATACATATCGACTGTGATGTTAGTCGCAAGCGCGCCCTATGAGGTGTTCTATATGCCCGGTGGTGGGCGGGTGTGGGGCCCGTAAGGCAAGATCCCGGAGGGGGATTGTGCAATTGCGTTGATAGGTCCTCGTTGGAGGGGGAGGGGAAATTTCGGCGCGCTTGTCGGGACATAGTGTAATATTTCGAATAACCCAAAGGTGATCATCTATAATTTATGACATCGACAATAAATTATCGTGACGTCGATTAGTCTTCTTTTCTTTTCTTTTCTGTGGAGAGCCCTTTGTCGAGGGTTTCGTGTCCGAACATGGGTAAGAGTTCCGTATACGACCCACGTCCGATTTTGATCTACTTTTGCAGGCACGTAGCAGGTACTAAAAGAAGTCGAAAGCCCCAGTGCTAACTTGCGGAAATGCCTATTTCTTTAAATATTCAAATTTTTATTATTTTGCCAAATTTTGAATTTTTCGACTGCATATGCATAATATTTACCTTCTCTTTGCATGTTCCACAGGGATGGGGGGGGGGGGGATAAACCTCGCTTTACAACTTACAAAGTACATGCGTAGGCAGAGAAGCGTATTCCACAGTGATCTGGGGGGGGGGGGCCTCGCCTTACAACTTACAAAGTACATGCGTGGACAAAGGAGCGTATTCCACAGGGATCGGAGGGGGGGGGGGGTGGACCTCGCTTTACAACTTAAAAAGTACATGCGTAGACAGAGGAGCGTATTCCACAGGGGTCGGAGAAGGGGTGGACCTTGCTTTACAACTGCAAAGTACATGCGTGAACAGAGGAGCGTATTCCACAGGGGCCGGGAGGGGGACCTTGCTTTACAACTTACAAAGTACATGCATAGACAAAGGAGCGTATTCCACAGGGGTTGGAGAAGGGGTGGACCTCGCTTTACAACTACAAAGTACATGCGTAGACAGAGGAGCCTATTCCACAGGGGTCGGGGGGGGGGGGGAGGGGGCTCGCTTTACAACTTACAAAGTACATGCGTGGGCAGAGGAGCGTATTCCACAGGGATCAGGGGGGGTGGACCTCGCTTTAAAACTTACAAAGTACATGCGTAACCCAACCCAATTGTTGTGTGGGTGGAAAAGTGCGTGCGTGGATGCAGTAGGTTCCGCCCCCTTGCGGGCGGCTCCACTTCCAAGAAAACTAACCTAACTTAACTGAATTGTTGTGTGGATGGGAAAGTGCGTTCGTGGATGCAGTAGGTTCCGTCCTCCTGCGGAGGGCTCCACTTCCAAAAGAACTAACCTAACCTAACCCAACCCAATTGTTGTATGGATGGAAAAGTGCATGCGTGGATGCAGTAGGTTCCGCCTCCCTGCGGGGGGCTCCACTTCCAAAAAAACTAACCTAATCCAACCAAATTGTTGTGTAAAAACCGATATACAATCTTCCGCATACACAAACCAAAAATCCAAAATTTAGCAAAATAAAAATTTTAATATTTAAAAAAATAGTAATTTCCGCAAGTTAGCACTGGGGCTTTCGACTTCTTTTATTACGTATTACGTGCCTGCAAAAATAGATCAAAATCGGACGTGGCTCGCATACGGAACTCTAGCCCGACCATGTTTCACGACGCCATTTTGGGGTTGTAACGTCACGTATTACGTTTCTTTCTCTCGCTCGACTCATTTCCCTTCGCGTTCTCGATCTTTCCTCCTCGGTATTTTAATATTTTAATATTTTAACAATATAATAATTTTATTAGTTCCTTAAATTTATAAATTTAAAAAAGAGATTATCGCAACGCATAATTTAAATAAGGAATAGAGGAGAAGGAGGTGGAAGGAAAATTAATTTAAAATTTTTTACCGTGTTATTGTACATTTATTCATGTCAAATCTTCTTTACAAGATATGTGTGTTGCGAGGTTTATTAAGGGGTCATCTCACTTTGACCGGTCAAAAAATCGATTTTTTTTTTTACATATTTCGATAGTATATACCCTTGAGAAACTTGTGTGAAAATTTCATAAAGATCCTAGAAGTATTTGAGATTCTACGAGCCTTTTTCTACCTGAGTTCGGAGCGAATAGTCCATACGCCAGGTCGATTGAGCATTTTTATCCAGGTTGATGGCTAAAGTTAATGTTTTTTTATGTTTTTTGGGTCGTAGAACAAGAATCTGTAAATAGTTTTTTCGTAAGTCGATGCAATAAAAAGTTATTAAAAATTTATTTGTTTAAATTGCCCTAGCGATCAAACTATACATCCTATAAAAAAATGAACAAGAGAAAATTTGTTCCTCTTTTCACGACAAACAAAATGGCGTTTGAATTTTTTCAAAATCTTGATTTTTGACGGAAATGTCAATTTTTATTTTTTATTTCTTTTTTAATTTTTAAATTTTTTTTTGTTTTTGCAAGTTTGAACAAATTCAGTTTCAACTGTTTTAACGATAAAATTGAGCGCAAGTGCGCACGCCTAACAAGGCTAACATGGCGTCCGCGCTGATTATGGCTGCTGACCACTTGACGCTACAAATGCTTTGGGTGCGTTCCACTTAACGCTCGCAAAGCTCATAGAATTATTTCATCCTTGTTGTTTGTTAAATGTTAAACAAAGACGAATGATATTCACGAGCGTTGTGAGCGTTAAGTGGAAACGCACCATTTGAAGCGTTTTTCTCCTTTTTTCTTCATTGAAAGACGCCTCACACCTAGCGACATGAGCGACACCCTGCGAGGCCATTGGCCGAGTCCCTCCCACGTGATATCCTGTGGCGCGTGCTTCGCCGACGTACCGGTAGCAATGGCTGCCGACATTGTCTTTTGTCTTTGATCGGTAATAACATCGCTGTCGTGCTTTGTATGACAACACCCGCCTCGCTATTGTCCGTTGGTTCTTTTCCTTAAAATAACCTGTGGCCTAGCCGGCGCCTCTCTTGACAATGACGAACAAGAAGCAAGAGGAAAACGTAAGTCTTTTTAATAACAATTTTTATTGTACAATTTGACACAATGTGTTGTACCAGATGTTACTAGACGACGACAATGACGCGTGGAAAGAATTTCCCACGTAAATGTCGACGAACGTCGCCGATCCCGTCGCCGCTGGTTCTGTCGCCATCGTCAATCGTCGTCCCGTTGTGGCCGATTCTGTCGCCGTCGGTCTTGCCGCTGCGAATCCCGTCGCCAAACGTATCCTTTTCGACAATTCTGGTACCGTTGCTGCTGCGTCCATTGCCGTCGGTCATATCGCTGCCGCTCCCGTCGCCGTCGCCGATCCTGTCGCTGCCGCACCCGTCGCTGTTGCCGATCCTGTCGCTGTCGATGACGATAATATTAGACGAGGTAAAATTTTAATTTAATTAATATTACATATACATTTAATTTATTACATTTTTATTATACACCATATGCTATAATAAATATACTTACATAGTAGCTATACATTTTTCTTTCTTTAAAGTTCGACCAAGAGATCGGGAGATTAGACAAGAAGATCGATTTATGCGATTCTTAATAAAACTGTCCGATCCTCACCGTTACTGGGGCAGAGGACGAGGGCGAGGACGAAGATGAGGGCGAGGACAAAAATGAGGGCGCGGACACCAGCAATAGCAACAGTCTTGACGAAGATATTAAAAAGTATATCAATAAATAAATGCGGGGGGAGATGGAGGGAAGGCGGAGAGGACAGGTGGTTCGAAAGGGAAGAATAAGGGAAATGGAGTAAAAAGAAAGGAGGAAGAAGCAAGCTGGTGGAGAATGGAGGAGGTGATAAAGGAACAGCTGCGGAACGTGAGAGAATGGAGGAGACGGGAGAAATGAAGCGTGAAGAAAGATTCAGAGGAAGCAACGTGAGGAAATTTTTGAAGGTTAGGACAGAACAGGTGGTGACGAGGGGACGGAGAAGAGAGAGGAGGAATCTGACGCAGGGAGGAAGAGGTTCTACGCAGGCGTAGGTAGCGTGAGTAGGGGAGCACACTAGAGCGCGAATGGCCGGTGAAAATGGTCCCCGGAGCACAAGGAGGAGATGGCAAACGCGTATGCGGGAGCCCGATACGAGGAAAGGATGGCAAGACGAAAACCGCTGTTACCGACGGTGGCACGTCACCCGCGAAGCGTGATGAGTAGAGAGGGCATGAGTGAGGCGCAGCGGGGCGGCGCTGCCGCGGTGATAGCCGGAGATAGATGACAGCATGTGCTCGATTGAATAGAGATGAAAAGGAGGTTAAGCGAGTTACACGTGGGAAAGCAGAGTGAGCGGTAAAAAGGTAATAGGGAGAGAGGAGGCGAGTAAGAAGGGTGCGATCGACAAGGAGAGGTCAGAGAAGGAGTGAAGAAGTTTGCGTAAGGAGGACCGAAGACGGGTGAGAAAGAGATAGAGGAATCGGAAGCGAGAGAAGAGAGGAGAAAAGACGAGAGCGGGAGTGATAGATCAGCGACGGGAGTGCGCGAATGTCGTGAAACAGTGAGAAGAAAAGGCAGTAGGACAAGATGGAAGAGGTGAAGAGAGGGATGAGAAGTTTGGAGCGGGAATTGAGTGAAACGAAACAAGAGATAACAGAGATGAGAACAAGGACGGCAAGGATGGAAGAAAGATTAGAGCGGATAGAGAGATTGATGAAGGAGATGAAGGAGGACGGGATAGGTTAGGTTTGAAAATACTTTATTCCCCTGTGGGGTTAAAAGAGCGTTTTGGAGGGACGTTCCCAACCCTTCACAGCAATGTACAAGTAATCCTTAACCTATCCCTGCCTATACACACACACACGTACGCAACGCTCGCCTTGTCCTTTCTTTAAATCCGCTCTTAATACTAACTTATTTTCTAACTTACATCTATCTTAATCTATCGGGACTTCCGCTTCCTTACAATATTTCTCATTCGTCCTCTTGTTCATATCCCCATCATTCTCCCGCCCCCCTCTTAGCCTCTCTATTTCCTTCATCCAATCCTCCCCCTCCCCCTCCTCTCCCAGTATCCTTCCCACCACCCCCTGCCATCCCTCATCCTCCCACTCTCTCCCTCTCGAACATCTTTCCCACACGTGTTCCCATGATTCCTCTTCCCTCCCACATATCCTACATCTTCTGCTTTCTTCCTCTTCCCAGTACTGCCCCTCCCTCACTTCATTGCCTAGTCTGAACCTTATTACCCTACTCCATCTCCTTTCTACCCAACCCTTTTCCAAATATCTCGGGATCCCCTCTACCCTTATCTCCCTATACCATCTGTTATACTTTGATCCCCTGATTTTTTCTAATCTTTCTTGCTTTTGTATCTGCCACTCTCTTTCAAAAAATCTCTCATCAAATTTTCATAACCTAGTCCTTCCTCCTCTCCCATTCTCACTCCCACCCTCTCCATGTATTCCTTTCTTTCTTGTTCCCACCTTCCTATTATCTTTCCCTTCTTCCACCTTTCTTTCATCTCTTCATAACATTTTCTTGCAATTTCCCCCCCTTTGCCTTCTTCCAGTTTCCTTTCGAAATTCCATGCTCTCTTGTTTGCTCTACCTCTCATTTTCTCTCTCTCCAATTCATCCCTTACCATGTATCCTGGAGTCCTCCAATTCAATCCGAATATCCATCTTAAATATCTTTCGTGAATGCCTTCTATCTCCCCCCACTCCCTCCACCCCCACACCTCCGCTCCATATCCCATCACTGTCCATATCAGTGTATCGTACAGCCAGATTCTTCTCTTCCAATCATTACCCCACATCCTTTTCCCTATCCCCCATACTTCTCTCATCACAATTGCTGCTTTTCTTCTTCTCTCTCTTACGTGAGCTTCCTGTTTTCCATTCTCTCTCACTGTGTATCCCAGATACTTGAATTCTTTTACCTCCTCTATCTTCTTATTCTTCCATCTCCAATCCATTTTCTTCTTCCTACCTCCACCCTTCCTAAACCTCATTAACTTTGTTTTCTCCGTACTCAGCACTAATCCTTTCCCATCCAAGTATCCTTCCAGCCTACTAATCATTGACCTCATATCTTGTTCATCCTCCGCCATTAGCGCCACGTCATCCGCATACATCAGAGTGTAGATCTTCTCCCCCCTCAATCTTATTCCTCCCCACCCTCCTTTTCTCATGTAGTCCTCCATGTCTGCTATTAACAGGTTGAATAGTAGTGGACTCATTGGACAACCCTGCCTTACTCCTCTCGCCATCCAAAATACTCCTCCACTCTGCCTCCCCACTCTCACCTTGCTCCTCGTCTCTCTCAGCACTTCCTCCACCCTGTTTACTAGTCCCTCCCTCACTCCTCTTCCTCTCATGGCCTTGATCAACACCTCTCTGTCCACTGAGTCAAAGGCCGCTTTCAGATCTATAAATAACACCGTCATCTTACCTTTGTCCTTTCCAAGCTGTCTGTTTATCAGGTAATTTAGCGCATATATCTGATCCATTGTCCCCATCCCCCTCCTAAATCCTGCCTGATTACCTGGAATCAAATTCTTTGTTTCCACCTCCTCCCTTAGCCTCTCTGCCAGAACCGCCGTATATATCTTATATGCCGATGGCATGTCCGTTATCCCTCTATAGTCTTTCACCTCACGGCCCTCCCCTTTTTTTATTATCGGAATTATTTCTCCTTCTTTCCATTGCTTCGGCCAACCTTCACCTCTCCATACTCTCTTACATATTTCCCAGATCCATTTCTCCATTTCTTCTCCTCCGTATCTCCATGCTTCATTCGGTATCTCGTCAGTGCCTATCGCTTTCCCATCTTTTAATTTTCTTATTACATTCCTCACCTCCGCTAATTCGATCTCGTCCTCTCCTTGTCTCACGTGTCCTCCGTCTCCCATTGTCACCCTGTTATCCACCCCTCCCATCAATTCCATGAAATACTCCTTCCATTCTTCCATCTTTATCTCCTCATTTATCCTCTTTCTTCTCCTCCTTACTCTGCCTATCAGCTCCCACACTTTCGCTTCTGTTCTCGCTTCTCCTACCTCTCTTATCATCTTATCCCTCTCTTCTTTTCTCTTTGCCTCACACATCATTCTATATTCCCTCCTTCCTCTTCTATAGCTTACGCCATCTTCAGTTCCTCTCCTCCATTTTCTTAGCTCTTTCCTTACCTCCCTCTTTTTCTCCCTACATTCCTTATCCCACCACCCTCTTCTACTCTTTCTTTCCTCTCCTCTCTCAGCCTCGTTATCTTCTATTGTCTTCTTTACCTTAGCAATTCCCTGTTCTAGCTCTTCTTGAACCTCCGTTTTTCCGTTTTCTAACTCTCCTAATCTCTCCATAAATTCTTTTCTTCCTTCCTCATTCCAAACTCCCCTTCTCCTTACTCCACCCCCTCCCTGTCTCTTTTCTTCTCTTTTAATCCTGCCTCCTATCCATACGATTATCGGGTGATGATCTGAATCGATTCTTTCTCCTACCTCCAGCCTCACCACCCTCTCCCTGACGTTCTCCTCACTTATTACGTAATCAATTACCGTCTCACTTTTCCCTCCTGTGAACGTGAATTCTCCTTCTTCATCACCTCTTGTGTTTCCATTTAGTATCGACCACCCCCTATCTTCTATCAACTCTAGCAGCTTCCTCCCGTCTCCGTTTATTTTCTTGTCCTTCGATCTCCTTCCTTCTCCTTCCTCCTCTCCCCCTTCCTCCTCTTTCCATCCTCTTTCTTCCCCTGTTCTTGCGTTAAAATCTCCCCCAATCAAGGTCTTTATCCCTTCGTTTTTCTGTTCCATTTGCTCCTTCAGGCCTTCCAGTTTTTTGTCTATATCATTATTTACATATATCCCAATTATCCTCCATCTTTCCGCACCAATCTTTATCCTGCATTCCATTCTACCTTCTTCTCTCTCTGCGCTTCTCTCCTCCTTCTCCTCTTCTATCCCTTTCCTTATTAGGAGGACGGGATAGAAACGAGGGAAAATATACGAAGGCTGCTAGAAAAGGAAGGTAAGGTAGAGAAAGCAGAAAGAGCAGAGGAGAATAAGGGGGAAAGGAAGAACGACGGGACCGGAAAAAGTGAGGTTGCGAAGAGAACTACGGATAACGGAAGAGGAAGAGAGGCGGAGGTGAAAGAGTGGTTAGAGGAGGAGAGTGAGAGAAGAATAAGAGCAAGATGGGAGTGGAAATGCAGCACAGAATGCGAGGGGAACAGTCAAGAGGATAATGCAAGCATGGGGAGTAGAGAGGAAGGGAAAGAGCACGGAGGAGAAAGCAGCGGAGGGGAAAACTGGTGGGAGGAGGTGGCGAGAGAGGACGAAAAAAGGAGAGCGGATAGGAAGAAGCGGTTGACACCAGGAGAAGAGGGTGGGAAGATGGAAAGAGAAAACGAGCGCAGAGGAAGAGAAAAAGAAAGCGGAAAGGCGCAAAGGGAGAGAAAGAGAGATCCGAGCACTGATGGAGATGAGAGGGGAAGCCGAGAAGGAGAAAAAGGAGGAGCGTGGGAGCTAGTAAAGAAAAGGGCAGAAAAAGTAAGAAGTGAGAGAGAAAGAAGGGAAAGAGAGAGAGCACAGAGGGAAGAGAGAGAAGAAAGAGAGAGAGCCGAGAAGAGAAAGAAGTCTCTGGTATGGAGCGGAGTGGAAGGAAGGGGACCGGAAGAGAGGAAGGAGTTCGTGGAGATAATAACACAGCTAGCGTTGGACAGAAAGGCGAAAGTGAAAGCGGTGATTGAGAGAAAAGGAAAAGGAGGAAAGGAAATAACGATAGTGGAAATGGAAGAAGAGGAAGACAAAAAGGAGCTGTTCAATAGGAGATGGGAAATAAAGAAGAGGTGGGGAGTAATAGTGGATGAGGAGCTGACGGGAGAGGAGAGGTATAAGAGATGGAGAACAGAAGAAAAGGCGAAAGAAGAAAGACGGAAAGGCAACTCGGCGGTTACTGTGAGCGACAGACTGTGGATAAACGGCAGAGAGATGTTTTGGGACGAGGACAGAAAGAAGTGGAGAGAGGGGTGAAGAGATTGCAGAGGAGGCAGAAGATGAAGGAAAGCACAGGACAGGAGGATATGGGTGAATGGAGGGGATCATAGGAGGAAGGAGAAGCAGAGGATGAAGATGGAGATGGTGGCTATTGCAGATTAGGTTTGGTACGATTTGCTTATTTTTTCTTTCTGTATACAGGGTTCGAGGATAGGAAAGAAAGAGCGACAGGAGACACAGGAGAGGTTGAACAGAAAGAGGAAGGAATGGAGTGGACGTTTAAGACGCTATTGGAGGAAGATGGGCATGAGAAAGAGAGGAGCCAGAGGATAGGGTAAAGCCAGAGTGAAGAGGAAGGAAGGAAGCTGTCAGAGAATGCCGGAGGGAACGTGGGAGTTAAGAGGGTGGGACGGGAAACAGTATGTGAGGTCGCCCAATGGCCAGGTTTGAGGGGGATAAAGAAAGAATGTAAAGGTTGGGACCGTTTCCTATAAAACGCCTTGTAAAGCCGAAAGGCATATGCAATAAACTTGAATTGAACAATAAATAAATGCACTTGACAAGAAATTTTATTTCACATTTTTACATAACGCAAAACGATTTTATTTTGTGATTCAAACATCAATTATCTTACGAATATAATTTTCTAATGGCTTTATTAACCCTAAAAGGTATAACTGAGGTTATTTATTAATAATTAACATAGTATTGTCTTGAATTTTCTTTATATCAATTCATTTATATATCTTATAATAACGTTTTATGTAATAATCTATAAACATATTAGTGTCATAACATGTATGTATGTATATAAATTTATTAGAATTGTAGAATATATTCAGATACTATAATATTGACAGTATTCAATACAATTATTATAATTCCTAATCAAATTCTGGATTTAAATAATATTTATAATTCTAGTCTATATATAATGATTATTTTATGTAGAATAAGTTATTATAGGATTTGTAGAAATAACCTTTAAATATATACGCATATAGTACAATAATATATGTATACAGTATCAAAAGCAAAAAGTCATCTGAGTTTCTTTTTTGCATTATTATGTCGAAATATGTTGAAATTTTTATGCGTTATTACGTACACTTTACCATATCTAACTCTAATTAAAACCTATTTGTTTTTTATATAATTTTAACTCATTTGTTATATAAAAATTTGTTTATACATTAGTGTAACATAATCTTAGCTCTACCAAGATGCTTGGTTGAAACATGATACTATAGTTAAAGCTTTCGATATTCCACATGTCGCATAATGAAGTACGATTTCATCTTTATCATTTTCTGCCAGGCGTCATCTCTTTCTGCGAATTGCATATCACACAATTTTCCCGACAAAATGAAGAACATTATAGCAATCCATCAATAATAAAATAAAATAAATTAGCATGGAAGAAATATACGTACAACCAAATCAAAATTGGGTTGACAATCTTTGTGAAAACAATGCTTACAATAAAATACAACTATATTCCGCGGATCTGGAGAAAAAGATTTAAATATCCAAATTTTAATCATATTAATCAATTAGAATTGTGACTAATTCAAACTATAGTTATTTGTAAATACCTCTTACAATTATCTTCCTATGGCAAGCTCCACACATTTGATCATCCACGAAGGAAAGAAAATCTAGTGATAATTTTGCGGTGTTAATCCATTACATTTGTCACATATAAGGAATTTATCAAAATGTTTAATATAATAGATACATTTTGTAACGGTACGCGTTTTCTCGCTCGGAATTAGCTCGCCGTGCCAGGGTGAGAAAACGTGGAGACACTGGTTTCAAAATACATAGTTTATTCCTTTCTTCTTACACCAAGATAAATGTGTGTGTGTGTGTGTGTGGCGTGTATGCTCCGCCGAGCCGTTGTATGAATGTGTGATGCGGTCGAGCCGCTGCGTCGGTTGAGTAGACGTGGAGGCACCGTTGCCTTACGGATCGAGAGTAACCGCGGAGGCACACTTGCCTTACGGGTCGCGAGTAAACGCGAAGGCACACTTGCCTTACGGGTCGCGCGTAAACGCGAAGGCACACTTGCCTTACGGGTCGCGAGTAAACGCGGAGGCACGCTTGCCTTACGGGTCGCGAGTGAACGCGGAGGCACGCTTGCCTTACGGATCGCGAGTGAACGCGGAGGCACGCTTGCCTTACGGATCGCGAGTAAACGCGGACAGGTGATCTGGTCAGGAGCTCAGTCGGGAGCACCCGACTGAGCGGCCCGTACACCGGGAGCGCCGGGCTTGACAACGGGAGCACCCGTTGCCTGTACGGCGGAAAGGGTCGGGAGCGCCCGACCCCGAAGCAGGAAACGACAGGTAGAGCCAACCGGGAGCGCCCGGCTGGTAGGCCCGTGCCCTGGGAGCACCCAGGTGAGAACGGGAGCACCCGTTCTCTGTACGGAGGAAAACGTTGGGAGCGCCCAACGTGGCTAGGAGAGCGGTCGTGTCGAGACCAGGATCAGGACAGGACTGGTGTCTGGTGTCGGCTCGAGTCCCCTATTTATACCCCGAGCGCGGATGGTGGGGGCTGCCCCACCGCTCGGGTTGCCCCACCGCTCGGGCACTGGAGTGCACGCTGATCAGGCGTGCACGCTGAACAAGCGCGCGGTGGCCGCCAGGGCCGTAGCGCGAGTGACGAATACGCGTATCGTCACAATTTCATCACAATTTTTTAAACAGTTCTTCGAAACTTTCTAATTTAAGTCAGTTCTATATAATTTTTTACAAATATATAATTATTGTTTTTCGAAATGAATGATTTTATAAACAATAAATCCTTAAGGACTCGAAAATTCAAATACAATATAATTGGCCGTGAGAGTCAAACGCGGTACTTGGTGCGTATTTTTAATCATAACTGATTAAATTATATTCCGTAAGTTTCCAACATATTAACTGCGCGCCGATTATTTGTCGGACTTTAAACACAGCTATCATTGGAACATTAAAAATTCCTTGTCCCTTCCCTAATTAAATCGATATCGATTTAATATTAAAATCACTGTAAAAGAACTTATTGCGAAAAATATTACCCCAGCCAGGGTTCGAACCTGGAATCTCCCGCATTCCGTTCGGGCGTCTTAACCAATTCGACTACCGGGGCATGTGGTAATATTTATCGCAATAACCGGAAAATAATAATTTGAACGTCTTTCTCAGGCGACGTGAATAAACAATAAATCCTTAAGGACTCTCGAAAATTCAAATACAATATAATTGGCCATGAGAGTCAAACGCGGTACTTGGTGCGTATTTTTAATCATAACTGATTAAATTATATTCCGTAAGTTTCCAACATATTAACTGCGCGCCGATTTTTGTCGTACTTTAAACACAGTTATCATTGGAACGTTAAAAATTCCCTGTCCCTTCAATAATTAAATCAATATCGATTTAATATTAAAATCACTGTAAAAGAACTTATTGCGAAAAATATTACCCCAGCCAGGGTTCGAACCTGGAATCTCTCGCATTCCGTTCGGGCGTCTTAACCAATTCAACTACCGGGGCATGTGGTAATATTTAAGACGCCCAAACGGAATGCGGGAGATTCTAGGTTCGAACCCTGGCTGGGGTAATATTTTTCGCAATAAGTTCTTTTACAGTGATTTTAATATTAAATCGATACCGATTTAATTAGGGAAGGGACAGGGAATTTTTAATGTTCCAATGATAGCTGTGTTTAAAGTCCGACAAATAATCGGCGCGCAGTTAATATGTTGGAAACTTACGGAATATAATTTAATCAGTTATGATTAAAAATACGCACCAAGTACCGCGTTTGACTCTCATGGCCAATTATATTGTATTTGAATTTTCGAGAGTCCTTAAGGATTTATTGTTTATTCACGTCGCCTGAGAAAGACGTTCAAATTATTATTTTCCGGTTATTGCGATAAATATTACCACATGCCCCGGTAGTCAAATTGGTTAAGACGCCCGAACGGAATGCGGGAGATTCCAGGTTCGAACCCTGGTTGGGGTAATATTTTTCGCAATAAGTTCTTTTACAGTGATTTTAATATTAAATCGATATTGATTTAATTATTGAAGGGACAGGGAATTTTTAATGTTCCAATGATAGCTGTGTTTAAAGTACGACAAATAATCGGCGCGCAGTTAATATGTTGGAAACTTACGGAATATAATTTAATCAGTTATGATTAAAAATACGCACCATGTACCGCGTTTGACTCTCATGGCCAATTACATTGTATTTGATTGTATAAAGCTGCACACCGTCGACAAATATCTTGCAACCTTCCTGCATAGGCACCTGCAGATTGTAGTCGCACATCATTTTAACCAATGCTTTCTTTAAGCCTGGGATTTCCAAAGTGGGTTCTATCCTTTGCACCATAAGCCTAGGGTCAACATGCCGATCTTTTGGAGGAGAAATGTAATAGCCGCTGATATGTGCAAAAACTATTACTTGAATTAAACTTTATTTGAATTAATTTTTTTAATTCAAACATTAAACGCTTTTTAGAAACACGATTTGATTCATACCAGGTTTGTCAAGTGAGTAATTAACTAGATCATTCCACAATTCTTCATCTTCCTGTTCCTGACAGAATGCTATTGCACTTTTCATGTCATTGAGCTCTCTTGTCATGAGCGCTAAGGCTTCCGAAGTGTTTCCGATTCTGCCTAGCAGATACACCATTTCTGGATAAAATCGCTGATTACAAATATCCAGAGCCTGTTGTATCGGATAATTATCAGAGCGACGTAAAAGCGGTAGTGACTTGTCTCTCGAATAATCGGCATACAGTCGTACCAGAAGGCCATGGTACTTGCCCTTCGAATCCATTGTGGCTCTTTATCTAGTGCGTTTAGAAAGGAACAAAATTAAACACTTAAATCCTTATTTAAAACTGAAAGCTCATATTTATCATATTAAAAAAAAATAATTAAAGAAAATACGAATGTTGCATGCGATTGAATTACAATATGTCAAATGCTTCTTGTAAATATTTCTCACATAAAAATGTAAACGTTATACTATATTTATTATATCTATTTATTACCAAATATAAATAACGATGATTATGTTGCAACTTTTGTACAACCACGTCAGACGGCACTCTGTCCTTCTCCAGAAAAAATTGTATAGCACGTTCTGTGTCCACATCCATCAGGCCTTCGATCATATCATACACGGAATTGTATAACTGGTACTTTTGGATTTTTCAATTGAAAGACGTCGTTGTGCCGCAGCTTCAAGTACATATAGCGAGCGCTTTATCGTATTTGCCATCGTGGGTGTATAAAATGGCTAATTCTTCTAATAATACGTTCTGTCGTTGATTGTAAACCAGCAAATGTTCCAATACGCCGTTAACTACCGCCGCCACTGTGTACAAATTCAGAGACCATTCCTTGACCAGTTGTAGAAAACCGTCGGGATCCATTTTTAGATATTCATACAGCACCATTTCATAGATTCGTGGATCGAAGATAATGTCACCCCGAGGCAAGTAGGACGAGATTGAACGCAGTTGATGTTTAGACTTTATGTTGTTTCCCTGTTGGTCTAGAAGAAGGTATCATTCCCCAATGTGATCCCAAACAAAGAAACTGGAGAAGAAAGAAAAGGTGAAATTAATAAAGAGAAATTATTTTACAGTCTCATTTTTATTAATATCTATAAAGTCAAAGTGACTTAATTGACTTTAAGATAAAAATTCCACTACTATTCGTATATAATCTCACCTTTGGATGTACAGCAATGCAGCTAGCTGCATCAGAGTCAAGTACGTCAAGTAGTATTGTCAAAATCGTTTCAAAGTTAGGTGAGGATAAACTGAGGTGAGGTTAAGTTGAACGCTATTAAGTTAGGTTGTAACCGGACACGTTAGGTCACGCGTGATACGACTCATTCATCAATATCTCCGAAAATCTTGAAAATTCGTGAAACACGGTCGCCACTCGATTTTACCCGTTAAACCGAGAAAGGTAAGTATACTACTAACCGTATCTGTCGACTAATTCCCCTTTTTCTCTGTTTCAGGTGTTCCGGACTGCTGCTGGCCGCTCTTCGTCTCGTCGTGGATGGACCTCCTTCGTAGAAGCCGCTTACTACCAACGATGCTGGACCACTGGATCGTCACGGATGTACCCACGGGATCGTCGCAGAATCTCAGGTAAGTATCGTATACCGTATGCTTATGACGCAAGCATTGTGCATTTACTCGCACTTAATTTCCGCAGGAATATCGATAATCGAGGGGTCTCCCGCTTGGAAGGTGACTCAGGAATGGTCACAGGATATCGTCGAATGATTTCAGACACTCAGGATATCACTTTGTATAACAATGTATTTATTCAGTAAATTTCGAATAAATAGTCATTCAGTTCAATCAACGATGATTTACAGTCACTCTTGGTGTATCACCGCTATCGTATATCACAATTCGCGTGTCGCGTGTAAAATTGACAATTTTCGAATAAATACGAATTTCCGTCCGCAACATGGGTGTCACCGGTCGTTGTGAGAATATATCGTATTTCCCCGCGTGATTGTCCTTTGTTTCGTATACGGATGTGAAACTTCGCACTATTCACATATGTCGCACGCACTATCACCGATACGTGATATTTCCGGATATCGCTCCGTACGCGGGAATCCCCGGTTGTAATGAGAACTTCTATTACATGTCAAAATGTGTTAGCTGTACGAGCTCTCCCGGCGGACTGTCCTCGAGCGCTCGCTCGCTGCGTCGCACGTCCCCATCCGCGCAGTACCCCCACTCCTGGTATTGCGTCAGCCGTGTCACGTGATCATCGCCTGATCATAACCGACAAACAAGTCTGACAAACACGCAGGAATGTCGTACGATCGTCTATTGTATCTTCGTAAATGCTGGAAACGTATCTCTGGATATATCTTTGAGAATTCATATATGACTTATTACATGATTTTACATGATTTCACAGGTACGACGCAATTTCATTTATTGATATACAATGATCGCTTCTTATCACAGTTGATCCTTATCGACTAATATCACGGGAAATGACGCGTTTTCCCGGCGATGACGTTCGTGCAGGAAGTTTGTTGCACTACGGTCAGATCTCAACGGCAACGCGATATCTATGCTATTTAGCATCCCTTAAGGACCCT
Organism: Leptothorax acervorum; assembly: GCA_035220615.1. NCBI lineage: Eukaryota > Metazoa > Arthropoda > Insecta > Hymenoptera > Formicidae > Leptothorax > Leptothorax acervorum. The sequence continues at coordinate 122,491 of JASTWQ010000353.1, read as the reverse complement.
CCGAACATTTATTTTTACTTTCAAACTTTGTGCAGTGATTTTCCTGCACAATCGTCGGACTAGAGCGGGACCTTGATGGACACGCTTGTTAGACTCTCGCGAACGCACCTATAACAGTCTTTTCCTCGGGGAAGGTCTGTGCAGTGACTTTGTTGCACAGAGTCCGCGGAACGGCGGGACTCGGTCCGCGGGCTTCCTCGGGACCTAGTGAAGTCATCCCTGTTGTTTGTTCCAGAAGAAGATGCTCGTGCAGGATATTGGCTGCACCCAGGTCGGATCAGGGTGAAACTCTGTATTTGCGCCAATTGGGACCTCGGTAGGCCATTGCTAACGATCGCTTGTTCGCACGAGGTCTGTGCGGGGTTTTGGTTGCACAGAGGTTAGAATTCTCAGGGAACGCTATTTACGTCTTATTCGACGTCCAATGAACACGTTGGTAATGCTCCTTAACTCAGATAACGTCTGTGCAGTGTCCACTCAGCACAGGCGTCGAACTTTGTCGGAACCGCGATCACGGTGTCCGCTGACACGCAATCGGTTCGTATTTACGCGATCATTAAGCACGTCGCGCCTAATCCGCCCCTACGCGCAACAACGGGCGTAACGGTATACGCTTCCGCATAATTAACGCTGAATCACGGGTTTCATCCCCTACTTAACAATATACTATTGTGCGTGTAATAACGCAAGATAAAATTAGAAAATAAACGAACGCTCAGGGGAAAACCCGAAAGAAAATGCGAATCTTAATCTACATGTAAATCTATCTGTTAATCTAATTAATTATGACCTAAAATCAGTCTTTCGATAATGCGGTGAGTATTATGATTATATATTTGTATATGTTTGCCTAAGTGGCACGCAAAAGAAGAAAATAAAATCAAGTAAATCCTTACGGACAACAAACGAACAAAAACGGAAAATCAAAACGTAAGGTATTTATCGTGCCCTTATTTGAAACCTAAATCAGATGCGCCGAGCGCCAATCGACTCACTCGGCCTCGCTGTCGGTGATCGGGTCTGTCGGCGGCACCGCTGCAGCCTCCGGCTGCAAGGTTAAGTAAATGCAAATCTATTAACTCAATTAGAATTTTACGCAAATCTATTAACATGAAAGCCTTACGTAACAATCGCGAAACTATAGTTATAAACGTATTTTTAGAGGAATCTAAAAAAATCACTTTAGCTCGTAAGAGACGAGATTAAGCGAGCGAGCAAGCGAGCGAGAAAGAGCGTGAGTTTATTATCACGCACGATATAGTTTACTTACGATAGTTTATCACACATTGCACGTTATCACTGCACGAGCCCCGACTGAACGCACACATAAACATCGTAAGCATCATAACCTCGAGGCGGACGGAATATTTCTCGACGACGCGGACGTTTAAAGCGGCCCATTACTTTTGTACGTGTTTGACTCTCAAGTCCGGCTCGGCGAGCTTGATTCGCGAGCCGGACTTGAACGTTTTTCACTACACACACTCCCGAATCGCGCAAATCCCGAGTCGATCCAGCCGCGTAGGTTATCTCGCTCCGCGCTGTCACACACCGCCGGGCCGCGGGGCGCCGGCAGTGCGACTGCACTCAGTACACCAAGTGCACCGCTGTCGACACTTTGTTGCTCTAAAATGGAAAATAGCGCCATAACGTCAAGATTGTGAAAGTGACACGCTACCTCCAGCGCCACGGCGCGCTGTGGCGAGACTAGCAAACGGAGAAGTACGTATCTTAATGTAAAATTTTCAAATCTGGACTTTTGCATCGCAATATATTTTTTCGTAGGCCACGTGGGGAAAAAATAAAAATACTTTTATTATATAAATTTGGTCGAAGCTTTCCATTGAGCCTAGTTAGAGCTTGATCCGTTCACTAGTTATCGAGATCTCAAAATCTCGAGTACTCTCAACATATATATAACTCATCGCGTCGCGTATATAGAGCCACGGCTGTCTCGCTCCGCGCGTACTTGGCGCGAGACACTACCGTGTCTCTCGATTTGATGGTTAACGTGAACAAGTACAATTCATTGCACGCGGGGTGTGTTGTGGACATGCCGCGAGAGATAATGACAAAGAGAGCGGTGTTCAACGTGCGATCAAAGGACAATGCATGTTTCGCGTGGTCGGTGGTGGCTGCTCTGCATCAAGTCGAAAAAAATACAGATCGATCATCCTCATACCCCCATTATACATCGGTGCTAAATCTTCAGGACATTAAGTTTCCAATGACGTTAAACCAGATTAAAAAGTTTGAACGACTCAACGACGTGTCGATAAATGTGTATACTATCGAGCAACAGGAGACGATAAACATTCTCCCGATACGACTCACCGATAGTAAGAAGAATAGGCACGTCAATTTGCTGTACCTGCTGGATCCGCGGGACGACAACGTGGGACATTTCGCGTGGATCAAGAACCTGTCCCGCCTCGTGAGCTCGCAATTGAGCAAACACACTAGGAAAAATAAATTAGTGTCTCCAACCAAACCGTTTAGTTAAGACATTTTTTAACAGCAACCAAATATCTTGTTTTCCGTAACAAAATATTTAGTTACTTCTGCTAAATACACTTTTCTGATTTGTTCTGTGGACCAAATGATTTTGTTCTTAGACCTCACATACAACAATTAAGCATTTGAGTTACTTTACCCGCAGAAACTACATAATAATGAAATCTTCTGTTACATAAGCTAAAATAATGCCGAATAAGTACAATTTCGTCTTTCTATGCATTAAAATTTAGATTTTATACACTATTTTATATATTAACAAAACATTATAGTAGTTTTAACAAAACTGCCTTGTCCTTCTAGCCAAATAATTTGGTATATCTTATACACAAGAACGCCGTTGTTCACGTCTAGATGGTGTAGGTACATGCTGCTGGAAACAAACGGTATCAGATAGTAGCGTGGTTAGCCCGCGTTTCTGCATGCCATTTTGTTTTTCTTCTGGCTCTGCGTGCCTATTGTTGTGAGACGCTGTATTTATAACTTATATGTACGTGCAGTGAGATCGTTTCGTGTTTAGTGAAAACATCTTGGTAAGTATGAGTTTTATGATAATTGCTGGATGCATGTGATATTATCGGTATATCCAAAAGAGTTTATACCGTGTCCTTTGTGAAATTGTTTCTGTTTGAAAAATAGCGCGCTCGCGAAGCAATCCCGGATAGTGACAGCGACAGCGACGCGGCGAACGCGGCGTGGGGGGCCGAGCCCGATCGTCTTTCGTTTTACCGGCTCGCGACACGATTCTCGCAACGACGCGTAAAATTGCGGAGTCGGTCGGAACACGCGGAACGCGGAAGCGACAACACGCGAGATCTAGTCTCTGCTTTCTTTGTTCGAGCTTGCGATATCTTATATCAATCGATAGCTCAGTGATCTTTCGTTTCTAAGTACATTCGGTAGTACGATTAAGAACGTTTAATAGTCGTCGAGCGAACTTAGTGCGTGCGGGCCAGAGAGGCCTCGGCGTTGCAGCCCCACGTCGGGCGCCAGCATCTAGAAGACAGGACCTTCCATCTAAGCCGACGTCTTTCATAGACGCTGCACGACGCTGTTCCTCTCAGGTGACGGACTTGGACAGAGCATCCCGTGGGATCCCTTGTCGTCATCGTCCTTGACGATCGGGCAACGAACGGTAAGTACTCTGTTTATCATCTATCCGATTTATCGGATAAACGTGTACCACGCAATTGCTTGCTCTTTCGAGCACGTCCGAAGTCATTCGGATAAATCTCTTTCGCGACAAGTGTGTTCTTTATTAGAGTCACTCTATCGGGCACACGACGGCTATGGCCGTGTGTTATTGCGCTAGTGTAATTACTCCGTTTTATTGAATATTACCGTGTGTTCCGTCATGACCGGGGCGTCTCGCCGCCTAGACGCGATTCGAAGTTCTTACAATTGTTTACATTCATCGTCAGGAATTTCACCTCGCCTCGACTTACCCCCTTGTCGCGTCGGTTACTGTATTGTTCGTATTAGATTTCCCGATTACTTTACATTTTGCTAACTGTAAGCCTTGCGCTGATTCATTTGCGTTATCTTACTTATACTTTATTTCTGGCGTTAATTTAGTTGCATTCATTATTCGCAACGGGTCTTACGTTGACTCACTTACGTTATATATTATTCGCGTTGCATTTTTTACATTGTAATCATATTGACCCACTTACGGTACATAACTTGCATTGTACTTTTGCATTGATTCATTCTCGTGATATTATTCGTATGGTATTTATTACGTTACTTTACTTGCGCCCCATTATTCATGTTATCTAGCATGCGTCAATTTACTGGCGTTACACATATTACGTGCATTAATTAGCTCGGATTGTAATATCTGCTTTATTCTGATCGCCTCAGATTTCTTACATTACTATACCTGCATTACCGTTATGTCCGGGGCTTTATCGGTATTACACTACGAATATTGTTATATTTGAGTGGCGATACGCACATTATATCTTTCAGTAATTCACTCGGATTATACTGTTAGTTTTTTTCTCTATGGATTTACTACCGAAACACTATTCGCATTATTTCTTTCATTTACTCACTTGTGTTAGATTACTCGCTCTATAACTTTCATTGACTTATCTGCTTTACTTATATTACTTGTATTCCACCTTACATTTCTTTACTAGCGTCATATTATTCACATGACTTTACTCAGATCGCAATACCTGTTGTCACTTTGTGCGATATATTTCTTACGATATCATACTTGTTTACCGCAACTTGCGGCATTTATTTTATATTATGTTATTGCCTTTATTTTTAGGATTGATTTTAATACTTGCATTCTATACCTATTTCTTTATTGTGTGTCTCATTGCATTGCATTTTAATTTATTTTATCCTGAAACTATTTCAGGCTGTTCTTCTGCGATACAAACCTGGAAGGTGAACTGAGCGTTGTGTGCCTTTCTCCGTATTATTCTGATTTTGTCAACTGTATGCAACGTATAGCATAAAATGAGCAACGACGAATTTATTATTAAAACATTAAAAGAATGGGGTCTTGAAAAGTGGACATCAAAATTTTTTGGTATGTTAACTTCAAAATTCTTTTCTCGTATATTTGGAAAATATTATATACTGCATATTCAATGTACTTGTTAAAATTGGTAAACATTACGTGTCATCAATGTTGCAAGAGTAATATGTAGTGTATAAAAAATTGATTTTAATCTTACAGACCAAGAAATAAGCCCTTCATTATTGTTAAGTATTTCGGAACAAACATTATTTGAATTAATACCTACCGTTGGTGCAAGATGTGTTTTTATAGAGAAAAGGAAACAGTTTTTAAAAGAACAGTCAACAAAGGTTAGAAGGAATAAAATTAATAATAAAGATAATAGTGTGTGTGATTACATAACATATATCTCTTTATTTATTTAAACTGAAATATATTAAATTTAAAATATTATATAGAATATTTCTAGATGTGAAAATGTTCCAAATACACAAGGTGAATCTGCAGACATATCCAAAGAAACAATAGAACAAATACAAGAAAAAGAAGTCGAATCTCCTGAAATATTAAAACAAAATGAAAACGCAATACTAATAGAAATAGAAGATCCCGTGGCTTATGAATCAAAGGATCCCGATGTTAAAAATGTGTATTCCTTAGTAAGATTTTTTGAAATTTCGATTTTTTTTTAAACTTCAGTAAAACGTAGCATAATTTGAAAGTATAAAACTTTTTATGAATACTTATTTGATAAGATAATTATTCGCCAGTGATAAATTAATAAAATGTGGATAGTCGGCCTAACTGGCAGTAATTTTACGTTTCGACCCGTATTTTGGGTCATTAGTTGATGTTATATTAAAAATTTTATATTGCGAAAAAATATTACCCCAGCCAGGGTTTGAACCTGGAACCTCCCGTATACCGTGCGGGTGTCGTGCCAATTCGACCACTGAGGCTATGGTAATATTTCTTCGCAATAACACATATAAGATGGAGCACCGATTTCTTCGGTCGACGGTGTGTATCCGACAAAGCAAGTTGGCTCACGGTTTTTTCAATGTTTATATCGAAAAAAGACGTTATACACACCGTCGACCGAAGAAATCGGTGCTCCATCTTATATGTGTTATTGCGAAGAAATATTACCATAGCCTCAGTGGTCGAATTGGCACGACACCCGCACGGTATATGGGAGGTTCCAGGTTCAAACCCTGGCTGGGGTAATATTTTTTCGCAATATAAAATTTTTAATATAACATCAACTAATGACCCAAAATACGGGTCGAAACGTAAAATTACTGCCAGTCAGGCCGACTATCCACATTTTATTAATACTTATTTGATTTTGTGTAATATAAAAAAACATTTTTATACAGTTTTTCTTATTCTTATAAATCAATACATTATTTATACATCTTTTTAGGATTATAAAAAAATTTTGGAACAATCTATAGATGGAAGAATTATTATTGCTAATTACAAAAAAGAAGTAAAACTTAACAGACAATTACGTTCCAAACTTGTTGACGTAATTGTAACGAATTTAATGTCTTTGTTCTATAGTAACAAACAAGGGTAAGATAATATTTTAGAAATATTGTCATTTAGTTAATTTGATACAGAAAAATAATTTATACATTTATAAATAAACTAGGATATCTCTAAAAAACGAACATTTTGAGTTTATTGCAACTCAAATTGTAAAAATATTTCCTACTGAAAATATCAGTATCTATTACGTTCCGCCTAAAACTGAAGGGCCTCAACAAAAAATTTCTAAAAGAAAATTAGTGGATTCTTATAGAAATAAACTGAGGGAATGTCGAAAATGTGGAATAATAAATAGGAAAAGAAAGAGATCTCAGGACGATGAAGAAATAGAAGAAATAGAAGAAGATGCAGAGTCTATTTCTCATGGTACATACATATATTAATGCATATCACACACGTGCATACACGTACCCTCAACACACACACAAACTATATATTAAGGTGCATCCCTAGATCACCACCTAAAATAACTTGATAAACATTAATTATACGGTAGACTTTTTCATATACAAATTATATCATTTTGAAGAGGGTATAAATATTAGGTGTATTTATTTTTTTCCCATAAAATCAATATTTCAACATCATGTGTACTATATTCACTCTTTATTTTTACTAATGACAAAATATCAAAACTAATGTTTACTAATAACGAACGGTTAATAATAAAAATTTTTTTTATCAGAGTCAAGAAGAGTTATACTCTTGTCACTATTGCCTGTGGTATGTCCTCCTCAAGCCAGAGTCAAATTTGATAAAAACAAATTATGGAAGCCAAGTATAGCTGAATCAATTTCAGGATTTATTTTACATATTAAGGTATAGTACATTACAATGATTTACACACAAAATCAATAATGTAGCGCACGCATACACCGCACACACGTACACATTTCATATTAAAAACATAAAGTTTTTTATTTTTCAGACGCCAGGAGATATTGAAATAGAAATTCAACAGAAGAGAAATAAGGCACTAGAATTAAAACGAACTGTGCAACCATTTATTATTATCGTTGGTCTAAGTTTAAGACAAATAGACAGTTATTATGTCGTGGTTGACGATGTCTTATATAAATTGGACAACATTTTGAAAGCCATAGATATTTGCTTTAAAGTATTTATGGTATTAGATGCACAATATCCTACCGAATGTGAACAGGTATGGCTGTTTTTTCAACTGTACATTTATAAGCAACAAACTGAAAATGACAAAGTAATTAAATCAGTCCTAGAGTTTCACGAAAAAATTAATAATGCGTAAATAGTTGGAACGATTTCTATTAACACTGAATGAAAAGCACTTCTTTCATTTAACGATGTTTTATTGTTCTTTGTGTACGTCTTCTTATACTAAAATTGACCTTCTTATTAACCATTTATCACATATACATAAATATTCTTCCAACCGATTTGTTTGTAAACAAAATAGTTGTTATCGAGAATTTCATAAATTAAGTAAGTTTAAAAAACATTTATTAAGTAAGCATGCTATTGATCAGTATATTAGTGCATCTCCTCAAAATAAATTTAATTTGGAAAACACAGATTTAAATATTGAAAACGTACACACTGAAGATATAAGCAACAATAATGATAATTACCATGATGTAAAACGCTACAATGATAATGGAAGCATCGTAATTAGTCATATAAAGGATCAGTTAAAAGAATCAGCGTCTTCTTTCATTTCAACTTTTTATAATGACAAAACTATACATAATCGTAATATTCAAAAAATAATAGATATAACAAAAGAATTTATAGAAGATGATATAATTTTAAGTCTAAAGAAAAATGTAAGAAAAGTACTAGAAAAATCAAATATCGATAATCGCGAAATAATTTTAAATATAGAAGAAATATTTCATGAAATCGATGCCCTTTTACGAACAAAAACAAATTACGAAATAGATGTAAGATTAGGAGACGTATCAAAGACAGGCATAAATGAAGAATGCATTTTCATTTGTTTACAAAACTTCAATTTATTCGATAATCTTGCATTCGATATTATGCATGATATCTTTGAGGGTGTATGTCAATATAATTTGTCTCAGTTACTCTTACATTACATATATGAAGCTAAACTTTTTACGCTTGACGAACTAAATAATCGATTACATATATTTGATTTTTGGGACTTCCGGGACTGAGTAAGTAGAGAGAAGCACGCCTGTCAAACGCGCCAGTTTTTTTCGAGCTTATCTGCCGTTCCTTCACCGTGGGGCGACTTTGTTTCAGGTAGGCTGCATGCGCACATATGCAGGACTGACTGCAGGTATAATTCGGCAGAGTAGGAGTCGAACTACAGACGATTTCGGGGATTCTGTGTTGCTGTGACGATTTGGAGGTTAGGTGATAGAAGCGGAAACAGGCACGGAGAAACCGGAGTCGGAGTGGGACGAAAACAGGTCGATAAGGAAGAAAGTGACAGGAGGAGAGAGGCGTCGAAGGGATAGAAAGTGAGAAAGATTCGGATGGACGAGAAGAAGGAGGAGGACAAGAAAAAGGATATTAAGTCGAAGAAAGGCGAGAAGGAGAATAGAACGATAGAAAAAGGTAAGGGCAGACCCACAAGGGCGGTGGAGCTGTCAAGAATAAGAGATAGGACAGGAAGCCAGGAATCAATCATAGAATACGTAAACAAAAGAGAAAGGGAGGAAGAAAAAGATATAGCAGAAAAAGCCGAAAGAGAAATATTAGAAAATTTTAGTAAAGAAAAAAGAGTGATAAGATCGCCACCAAACAAAACAAAAAGAGAGGAGAAGAAAGAAGAAAGCATGGAGGCGGAAAAAATGCTAAAAGAGATTTTAGCGAAGATGGATAAACAAGAGAGAGAAAGAAAGAAGGATAAAGAAGAAAAAAAAAAGGACAAAGAAGAGATAATAAAAGAGATACACAACCTGAAGGAGGAATATAGAAAGAGAGAAATGCTTTGGGAAATGCAAAAGCGGGCTTAGAAAATAGAATAAAACAGCTGGAGGAGAAAATAGAAAAAGTGGAGAGCAGCGGAGGTGAAAAGTTAGAGAACAGCGAACTAATGAAGAAGATAAAGGAGATGGAAAGAAACTCCAAATTAGCCGAAAAGAGAAGAAGGAGAAATAATATAATTATAAAAGGAGTGAAGATAGAAAACGGAAGTGAAAGGAAACAGGAGATGGAGAAATTCCTTGAAGAAATAACTAAAAAGAAGGTGGAAGTGGACGAGGTGCAGGCAATTGGCCGAGGAGAGTATAAAATGACGCTAGTTAGATTCAATAAATGGGAGGATAAGAGAGAAATAATGGCAATGAGGAAGGAGATAGGAAGAGCGAGAAAGATATTTTTAGATGACGATCTGACGGCGATAGAGAGGCAGATACAAAAACATCTATGGAGTATAGTAAAGGCAGAGAGAGAAAAGGGGAAGAGTGCAACGGTAGGGTATCAAAAGATATGGATAGACAATGACGAAAGGAGATGGAATGAAAGAACTGGAATGCTGGAAAGCGGAGGTGCTTTTCGGAAAAAGTTGAGAAGAGAGAAGACAGGGAGAGGGAAAGAGGGAGAGTGAGAGAGGAGGGAGAAGAGGAAGATGGGGCGGAGAAAGGAAGAGGATTAAGGTTATGCTTTTGGAATGTGGCGGGACTAATTAACAAATGCGAGGAAACATGGGACTATTTGGAGAATTCTGATGTGCTAGGACTAGTAGAAACATGGATGGAAGGGGACAATTGGAGGAAGATTAAAAATAAGATGTCCAGCAAATTCATTTGGAATTGTGTTCCAGCGAAAAGAAAACACAGGAAAGGAAGAGCAAAAGGAGGGATATTAACAGCAGTCAACAAGAATTTGAAATTTATAGAGGTTAGGGAGATTAGCGACGAGATGGTAGAAAACAGACTAGAGTATAATGGAAACAAATGGAGAATAATCACGCTGTACAGTCAAAAGATGGAAGATACGATGGAAACACTAAGGGAAAAGGTACAAGAAAAGGATAAAGATTGGTTGCTGGTAGGAGGTGATTTCAACGCGAGGACGGGAAGCAGAGGAGGACCGATAAATGATGAAGAAGAAAATGAAAAGAGGAGCGAGAGCAGAAAGTCAGTAGATAAAGTTGTGAATAGAGAGGGACGTATATTAATAGACAAATTAGAAGAAAGAGAAAGGGCGTTATTAAATGGGAGTTTCGGAAGGAAAGGAGGATGGACTTATATAGGAGAGATAGGATCATCGGTTATAGACTATGTCTTAGGGAATGACAGAGCAGGAGAAGAGGTAAAAACGGTTGAAGAAGGAATTAGAACGGAATCGGATCATGTTCCGTTGGAGGTGGAGTTAACAGGACCACAGGTGACAGAGACAGGGAGAAGGAAGAAAGAAGTGGAATTAGAGAGAAGCGATTGGATAGAAGAAGGGAGGAAAGAATATCATGAGAAATGTGAAGGATGGTCGAGTACACAAATAGATACAGAAGATATCTGGAAGGAGATGAAAGAAAAAGTAAGAAGCGCTATTACGAAGCACAAGAAAAGGATAATTCCATGGAGATTAGGAAGAAGAGAATAGTACAATAAAGAATGGAAGGAAAGGAAAAGAAGATTAAGGAGATTGATGAGGGACTGGAAGAAGGGAAGAATCGAAAGGGAAGAGTATGTGAGGGAAGGAAAGAAGCACAAGGAATGGTGTAAAGAGCAGAAGAGGAGGCATGAAAGTGAGGAAGAAGAAAAGATAAGGAACATTAAAAACGAAGCGGAAGCTTGGAAGTATATAAATAAATACAGGAAAAAGAAAAATGAGGGGATAAGCGAGGAGGTACAAATGGACGAGTGGAGAGACCATTTCATGGAAATGTTAGGCGGGACAAAGGAAAGGCTAGTGCTAGACATAGAAGACGAGGCGAAGAGGATAGCACGAAGGTGGAGGTAACGGTGGGAGTCGAAGAAATATCGAGACAAGAGGTGATTGAAGTAATAAAAAAGCTGAAGATGGGAAAGGCAACAGGACAGGACGGGATTGAGAACGAGGCGTGGAGATTTATGCAGAAGGATGTAGGTGAAGAATTCCTGAAGTTAATTAATAAAATATGGAAAGGAGAGGGCATACCGGGAGATTGGAATAAAGGTATGATTAGTCCAATATATAAAAGAGGAGAGAGGGACGACCCGAAAAACTACCGGGCAGTAACGTTAATGAATACGGCGTACAAAATTTATGCACTTATCTGAAATGTGAGGTTGGAGAAGGAGGTGAAGAGTAAGTTAAGGGAAGTGCAATTCGGGTTCAGAAAGAATAGAGGAACGATGGATGCAATATACACAGTAAACTATGTAGCGAATAAGGAGCTGAGTAAGAAGAGTGGAAAGGTTTTTCATTCTTTGTTGATCTTAAGGCAGCTTTCGATAGAGTGGATAGAAAAAAATTGATTGAAACAATGAAGAAGATAGGAATTCAAGATAACTTGAGGCGAAGAATAATGGAAACATACAAAGAAACGAAAAATGTAGTGAAGATAAGGGATAAGAAGACAGAGGAATTTTGGATAGAAAAGGGACTAAGACAAGGACGCCCGAATGAATAGAGTTGAGCCCGAACCTATTCAATGTATATATTATGGATTTAGAGGAGAGAATGGAAAAAGGGTAAGCAGGAGGACTTGTGATAGGGAATAAAAAATTCTGGATAATATCATATGCGGATGACGTGGTTTTAATGGCGACGAAAGAGGTAGAATTGAAAGAAATGATGAGGAGGTTCAAGAGGTATTTGGAAAGGAAAGGTTTGAGTTTGTGTCCAGAGAAATCGAAAATAATGGAGTTCGAGAAAGCTAGGGGAAGAAGGAAGAAAAGGGAGTGGAAATGGGGAGAAGAATACATAGAAGAGGTCAAAGAAATAAAGTATTTGGGATATATACTACAGAAAAACGGAGGAGCGGAGAATCATATAAAAGATAGACTAAAATAGAAACTTGCACATTGCTTCCTCACAGTGTTAAAGTGTGCAAGTAGAAACTTGCACATTGCTTCCTCATAGTTGTTAAATGTGCAAGTAGAAACTTGCACATTGCTTTCTTATAGTTTTCACGTGTGCTAGTAGAAACTTGCACATTGCTTCCTCACAGTTCTTAAGTGTGCAAGTAGAAACTTGCACATTGCTTTTTCATAGTTTTTAAGCGAGCAAGTAGAAACTTGCTTTGTCATATTTTTTAAATGAGCAAGTAGTAATTTGCACATTGCTTTCTCATAGTTTTTAAGTATACAAATTAGAAATTTGCACATTATATCCTCACAATTTTTAAGTATGCAAATTATAAATTTGCATATTGCTTAATCAAAATTTTATTTCGCTCATAAAGCTTCCTCTATGAGGAAGCCAAATTTTCTCTTTGATGTATAATTATTAGTGGATATTTCGATTTGGCTTCCTCATAGAGGAAGCTTTATGAGCGAAATAAAATGTTGATTAAGCAATATGCAAATTTATAATTTGCATACTTAAAAATTGTGAGGATGTAATGTGCAAATTTCTAATTTGTATACTTAAAAACTATGAGAAAGCAATGTGCAAGTTTCTACTTGCTCATTTAAAAAATATGACAAAGCAATGTACAAGTTTCTACTTGCTCACTTAAAAACTGTGACAAAGCAATGTGCAAGTTTCTACTTGCACACTTAAAAACTGTGAGGAAGCAATGTGCAAATTTCTACTAGCACACGTAAAAACTATAAGGAAGCAATGTGCAAGTTTCTACTTGCACATTTAACAACTATGAGGAAGCAATGTGCAAGTTTCTTCTTGCACACTTCAACACTGTGAGGAAGCTGTTAAGTAGAGACCTCGTAGATATCTCGCGAGAAGAGGAGGGGCGATACTTGAATAACGAAAATGCAATAGAATTGTTATAATAACTTTATCAGGCAGAACTATTTGGTGGAATACCAGCATTTGCTGCTCGGACAAGGGAAAACTGGCCGAAAAACCTTGTCAGTATTCGATACAGATAGTAAACATCATACAAAAAATATGAAAACACAGTTGAAAAGGCAATAATACAAAAAGATCAAGCATAAATCAAAATACACACAAATATTGGTGAATACTCACGAGATAAAGCAAGAATTAATAGAATTTTATAAATCTCTTTTAAAGTTATAATCTGTTAATAGTAGTATCACTCGAAATAAAGTAAGAGTTAATAATAAGTAACGTAAACGTTGAATCATTAATACTTAACCAAAGAAAATAATAGTTAACGATGAATTATGAATATTCACTGATAATTGGAAAATAAATATATAAAGTCAAGTAATAATACGTAACACCACTCAGTTTGAGCAGCCAGAATCAATAATGAATAAGTCAAACAAGAATAATAATAACTCGAGAGTATCCAGAAAATTATAGCAAATATCACACATAAAGAAATTCACATAATAGAATAAGTATTCCGCAACGCAGTGAATTAATCACACAACTAATATTCATTCATTTGAAAGTATATCGCAATGACTATAGAAAATGTAGCTCGCATTAATAATACGTAAAATGTGCGCAATTGAAAGTAGAAAGTATAATGCAACAATATAATACAAAAACGAAATGCAGAAAGGAATATAATCTAACTCGCTTAGAAATAGCTATTAATCATTAATAATCGCTACGAATCCGGATCCGGGTTTAATGTATATCAACTTGAACGAAAAGTGCGTATCAATTTAAGAAGATACTAATGTCTGTAAAGTTTAACGTCATGACGGAAGAATTACTTATGCATCAGAATTGATTTCTGCAAATAATCTCACTGCTGAATTAGGGAACGTGGCGAGCACATCTCCCTTCGTCTTTATAGAAATAAATCAAGTTACCGTTATCTGAAGTCAAGTATCTTATTCGAAGAACCCGAGAGATTTCTCTCGTTCTACCTTCCTTTGTGAAAACGTCGCAATTGGCGATCATCAAAATTGAAGTCCATTTCGAAGAAAACATTCAAAGATATATATCAAGAGAATCGTCCTTCCTTCCTTCCTTGACTCAATCTCCTGATTGAGAATAATCTCAATAGTGATCCTTGTATCGATATCTACGCAGCTCTGAGAAGATATGACGCAATACTCGACTATCGGAAAAACGTGCTTCCGAACCGGCGTCTGACGAAACAGTGGCAGATCCGCGCTTTTTTCCTGAAGCGTTCACGTGACCGCGTTACCAAGGCACGTACGCCAGGCCCATGGTACTTGTTGCGCAGCAGCGCGCAAGATATATCGATAGTGCGTGTGTGCGTCGAGCGATCGAGAATCGAATCGCGTCGTGTAGCGATGACTAGTTACGACCGCGATACTTAAACTCTAAACAGAAGCAATGTGCAAGTTTCTACTTGCACACTTAAAAATTATGAGGAAGCAATGTGCAAGTTTCTACTTGCACACTTCAAAACTATGAGGAAGCAATGTGCAAGTTCCTACTTGCACACTTAAAAACCATGAGGAGTTATTGACAAGTTTTCTTTTAAGTAGTAGTAGTAGTAGTAATAGTGGGTGGTCCTACTAGAGTCCCAGATGACACCTAGATCGTTATGATCCTTTGTATCCCCACTCTTTGTTAGCTAGATGCTTGGATTTTTTTGGACCAACGGCTTAACGTCTCTTCCGAAAGACGGAGCCCAGTTTTCCCCGTTGGGAGGCTGTCCCCCCCGCGGGGGGGTCTCCCCGAAAAACGGAGCCCCCCCCCCGCCGGGAAACCGTCCCCCCCTTGGAGGGGTCATCCGAAAGGTCCTTCATGAGGCCCTAGCGGAGCCCTTCCCCCGCCGAGAGTCCGTTTTTCCCGCGGAGGGGGGGGGGGCACCTGAAAGACGGAGCCCTTCCCCCGCTGAGAGTCGACTTCTCCCGCATGGGGGGGCGCAGCTTCGGAATATACCATTACAGAAAAATTCCATGTTTACATGATCAAGTGGACTCGAACCTGGTTCCTCAGATTACGAGTCTGGCACTCTACCCACTAGACCACACTGCCGCCCTTTCTTTTAAGTAAGGTTTTTGTAAATTTTAATTATGGTTTTATAAAAAACCATAATTAAAATTTACAAAAACCTTACTTAAAGTACTTTTCTGAAAATTTGATTGTTTCCAACTCTTAATAAAATCATACTTCTTTAAAACTCTCAAATCATAATTTAAATCGACTGAACGAAAGAGTGTTTTGAAAACGTCTCAACAAGGGCTACAAGAATATGCAATAACGTGTAAACACTAAGTGAGTTGTTAGGATTGTATTGCCAACCTAAGATAAATTTATGAAATTAATTTGCGCCGGCAGTGCGACTGCACTCAGTAGGTACACCAAATGCACCGCTGGTGATATTTCGTTGCTCTAATGAATATTGAGACTTGAGATGTAGCCCTTAAAAGTTGAAATTTTAAAATATGATTTAATTTCCACAAATTTTGAGATATCGGGTTATTTCTAATTTTATTATATTTTTCAGTCTTTTCTACCTTTATTTCATATATAATTCTTTAAGATTTGGTTGATTAGTTATATTCTTCAGTCCTTTCTACCCCTATTTCATATACATATAATTCGTTAAGATTTAAATGTTGCTCTAATTTCCATTAATTTTGAGATATCGGGCTATTTCTAATTTTATTATATTTTTCAGTTTTTTCTACCTCTATTTCATATATAATTCTTTAAAATTTGATTGATCAGTTCTTGTGTTACATACATTTCAAATTTCGAAGAATTCGTACATACATAGAAGCTTTATGAAACTGAGTCTAGTTAACCAAATCTTAAAGTATTATATATGAAACAGGGGTAGAAAAGACTGAAGAATATAATAGAATTTGTTTTACTTTTTGCTTCCTCATAGAGGAAGCTTTGTTTTCATAAACTTCGTATATGGACCTTTGATCGCATATAAAGCTAGGTCTAATCAACCAAATATTAAAGAAAAATATATGAAATAGGGGTAGAAAAGACCAAAGAAAAAATTGTTTTTTAGTTTTTGACGCCAATGTGTTCAGAATGTTCTAAAACGTCGAAAAATCGCAATTTTAAAAAATGTCCGTATGTATGTATGTCTGTGCCAAATTTACTGAAATTTCTATAACTCCAGAACTGATCAACCAAATCTTAACCAATTATATATGAAATAGGGGTAGAAAAGACTGAAGAATATAATAGAATTAGAAAAATTGCGAATATTTTAAAATTTTAACCTTTAAGGGCTACATCTCAAATCTCAATAATTGAGATTTTTCACAACTTGATGTTTTTTGACAATTTAGTATTAATTATTGGCAATTTTTCTAATTATATTATATTCTTCAGTCTTTTCTACCCCTATTTCATATATAGTTCTTTAAGATTTGGTTGATTAGACTCAGCTTCATAAAGCTTCTATGTATGTACGAATTCTCCGAAATTTGAAATGTCAATCAAATTTTAAAGAATTATGTATGAAATAGGGGTAGAAAAGACTGAAAAATCTAATAAAATTAGAAATAGCCCGATATCTCAAATTTAATGGAAATTAGAGCAACATTTAAATCTTAACAAATTTTCTATCTATCTATATAAAATAGAATGTCTGTATGTCTGTATGTATGTCTGTTCTTTATGCACTCTTAAACTATTCGACCAATCTGGACGAACTTTTGCACAGTTACTCTTTACATCCTTGCGCAAAACATAGGCTACTACGGAACTTCGATTATTCACTTACCGATCAGCTACTTTATTCCTTGGTTTTCCAGAGCGTTTTTTCGGGAATTTCGAGATTGCTCGCTCGCGATGTACACAGAACCTCGATATTTTACTTACCGATTACCGATTTTATCCCTTGGTTTTCTCGGACATTTTTTAAGTGAAATATCGAAGTTCTGTGTACATCGCAAGCGAGCAATCTCGAAATTCCTGAAAAAACGCCCGGGAAAACCAAGGGATAATTACAGTATTTGTTGAATACTATTTCTTATTTGAATTTAATTTTAATTATCTCAAATTGAACTTTCGCAATAGGTTTTACAAAAAATATTGTAAGTATGTGGTAATTGCGGAAGACAACAAATTATGTTACATGCGAGAAAACAATCTCGAAATTCCCGAAAAAACGCCCGGCAAAAACCAAGGGATAAAGTCGCTGATCGGTAAGTGAAATATCTGAAAATCAGAAATGACTCAATAGCGTGAAACTCGAGTAGAAAAAGACCGGTTACGACATGTTCAATTAAGGAAAACATTTATGCGGTCCGATTTGAAATTAGAGGTATTTAGTTATAATCCAAATTACGAATATCAATTTTTCCGAGAGTAATAATTTGGAAAATGGATGCAATATGTAATTATTGTCAAGCCAAAAAGTTTAAAACTTAAGAACCTGGAATGTGTTGTTTAATCGGAAAAGTTAAACTATCACCTTTAAATCAACCACCCAACACACTCCTTATGTTTGTCCACAATATGGATATTGAAACACAAATGAACCCCGACAGCACACGATATCCTATGGACGTCCATTGGAGTCCATTTGAAGTTCCTGGACTTCAAATGGACTCCAATGGACGTCCATAGGATATCGTGTGCTGTCGGGAAAGTCGTTTGAAAAAAAACGACCATCGGGCGAAGCCCGGGTAACCAGCTAGTTATTTAATTAGTATTAAACATAAAATCTTTGGTCCATATTTATGTAAATAAAACTTATTAATGACAATAATTAAAAAGTAAAACAAATTCTATTATATTCTTCAGTCTTTTCTACCCCTATTTCATATATAATTCTTTAAGATTTTGTTGATTAGACTCAGCTTTATAAAGCTTCTATGTATGTACGAATTCTCCGAAATTTGAAATGTGTGTAACACGAGAACTGATCAATCAAATTTTAAAGAATTATATATGAAATAGAGGTAGAAAAGACTGAAAAATCGAGACGATGAATTCAACCATGGATTTTGGTCCATTTAAAATAGTTTTTAATTTATATTGCGAATATTGTTATACCCACACCTTCGACAAAAATTTCGGTGTTCCATCTTATTATTGTTTAGAAGTCATCTTAATATGTGTTATTGCGATAAATATTACCACATGCCCCGGTAGTCGAATTGGTTACGACGCCCGAACGGAATGCGGGAGGTTCCAGGTTCGAACCCTGGCTGGGGTAATATTTTTCGCAATATAAATTAAAAACTATTTTAAATGGACCAAAATCCATGGTCGAATTCATCGTCTCGATTTGATCTGAAAACGTGCCGCGTGAATCTGAAAAATCTGGTCGGCTCGCAGTTTTTCAACGTTCATTTCGGAAAGATGATTGAACATTGCCAGTTTAGTCGACTAAAATATTCTTAACTTGCTAATTGTTAATTATCACTGGCGAAATAAATAATGTATTACTTGCTATTATACCCAAACCTTTGATAAAAATATCGGTGTTCTATCTTATTATTGTTTAGAAGTCATCTTAATATGTGTTATTGCGATAAATATTACCACATGCCCCGGTAGTCGAATTGGTTACGACGCCCGAACGGAATGCGGGAAGTTCCAGGTTCGAACCCTGGCTGGGGTAATATTTTTCGCAATATAAATTAAAAACTATTTTAAATGGACTATTTTTAATGGAAAATCCATGGTCGAATTCATCGTCTCAATTTGATCTGAAAACGTGCTGTGTGAATCTGACAAATCTGGTCGGCTCGCAGTTTTTCAACGTTCATTTCGGAAAGATGATTGAATATTGTCAGTTTAGTCGACTAAAATATTCTTAACTTTATAAAATCTTTAGTCCATATTTATGTAAATAAAACTTATTAATGACAATAATTAATAGTAGAAACTTGCACATTGCTTCCTCACAGTTTTTAAGTGAGCAAGTAGAAACTTGTACATTGCTTCGTCATAGTTTTTAAGTGAGCAAGAAGAAACTTGCACATTGCTTTCTCGTAGTTTTTAAGTATACAAATTAGAAACTTGCACATTGCTTTCTCATAGTTTTTAAGTATACAAATTAGAAACTTGCACATTACATCCTCACAATTTTTAAGTATGCAAATTATAAAATTGCATATTGCTTAATCAACATTTTATTTCGCTCATAAAACTTCCTCTATGAGGAAGCCAAATTTTTTCTTTGATGTATAATTATTAGTGAATATTTTAATTTGGCTTCCTCATAGAGGAAGCTTTATGAGCGAAATAAAATGTTGATTAAGCAATATGCAATTTTATAATTTGCATACTTAAAAATTGTGAGGATGTAATGTGCAAGTTTCTAATTTGTATACTTAAAAACTATGAGAAAGCAATGTGCAAGTTTCTAATTTGTATACTTAAAAACTACGAGAAAGCAATGTGCAAGTTTCTTCTTGCTCACTTAAAAACTATGACGAAGCAATGTACAAGTTTCTACTTGCTCACTTAAAAACTGTGAGGAAGCAATGTGCAAGTTTCTACTAGCACACTTTAGAACTATGAGGAAGCAATGTGCAAGTTTCTACTTGCACACTTTAGAACTATGAGGAAGCAATGTGCAAGTTTCTACTTGCACACTTCAAAACTATGAGGAAGCAATGTGCAAGTTTCTACTTTCACACTTAAAAACTATGAGAAGTTATTGACAATTTTAACCGTTTTCTTTTAAGTAAGGTTTTTGTAAATTTTAATTATGGTTTTATAAAAAACCAGTACTTTTCTGAAAATTTGATTGCTTCAAACTTAATAAATCATAATTCTTTAAAACTTTTAAATCATAATTTAAATAGACTGAACGAAAGAGTGTTTTGAAAACGTCTCAACAAAGGCTACAAGAATATGCAATACGAGGGTCGTTTGAAAAGTCCGTGCAAAAATGAAAACTACTTAATTTTTTGGGATAGAACTTTTTTATTTTTCAACATAGTCTCCTTTTAGGCTTATGCACTTTGTCCAACGCTGCTCTAGTTTGTTGATCCCTTCCGAAAAATAGGATTTGTCCAAGTCTGTAAAATAGCCATTCGTTTCTGCAATCACCTCCTCGTTTGAATAAAATCTTTTTCTCGCCAGCCATTTCTTCATATTGGGGAACAAATAATAGTCCGAGGGAGCCAAGTCTGGAGAATAGGGGGGATGTGAAACGAGTTGGAACCCTATTTCCATTAATTTTGCGGCCACAACTGCTGAGGCGTGAGCTGGTGCGTTGTCGTGATCGCGGCACCCATCTTGCGGATAGCTTTTTCATGCCCAAATGTTGGTGCAAAATATTATGTACCCGTTCATTCGAGATGCCCACAGCACTAGCAATCTCACGCACCTTCAATCTTCTGTCATCCATCTCAACCATATCATGGATTTTATCAATGATTTCTGGAGTAGTGACCTCAACAGGGCGACCAGAACGTTCAGCGTCACTTGTGCCCATATGGCCACTCCGAAAATTTTGAAACCACTTATAAACTGTTCTAATCGAAGGTGCAGAGTCACCATAATGTTTATCAAGCTTCTCTTTAGTCTCCTGAGGCGTTTTGCCTTTCATAAAGTAATGTTTAATCAACACACGAAATTCTTTTTCGTCCATTTTTTGAAAATCACTCGCCTTCTTCGATTCAAACGAATGCCAAACACAAAGAAATAGACCGATCTGGCTGAAACTTGGTGTGTGTTCTTCCAAGAGATGCTACTAACTGAAAATAACCTCGATACGCACCAGTAGTGCCATCTCTCTGATTTTGCACGGACTTTTCAAACGACCCTCGTAACGTGTAAACACTAAGTTGTTAGGATTGTTTCGCCAACCTAAGATAAATTTATGAAATTAATTTGCGCCGGCAGTGCGACTGCACTCAGTACACCAAATGCACCGCTGGTGATATTTCGTTGCTCTAATGGATATTGAGACTTAAGATGTAGCCCTTAAAGGTTGAAATTTTAAAATATGCTCTAATTTACACAAATTTTGAGATATCGGGCTATTTCTAATTTTCTTATATTTTTTAGTCTATTCTACCCTTATTTCATATATAATTCTTTAAGATTTGGTTGATTAGTTATATTCTTCAGTCTTTTCTACCCCTATTTCATATATAATTCGTTAAGATTTAAATGTTGCTCTAATTTCCATTAATTTTGAGATATCGTGCTATTTCTACTTTTATTATATTTTTCAGTCTTTTCTACCTCTATTTCATATATAATTCTTTAAAATTTGATTGATCAGTTCTCGTGTTACACACATTTCAAATTTTGGAGAATTGGTACATACATAGAAGATTTATAAAGCTGTCTAATCAACAAAATCTTAAAGAATTATATATGAAATAGGGGTAGAAAAGACTGAAGAATATAACTAATCAACCAAATCTTAAAGAATTATATATGAAATAGGGGTAGAATAAACTAAAAAATATAAGAAAATTAGAAATAGCCCGATATCTCAAAATTTGTAGAAATTAGAGCATATTTTAAAATTTCAACCTTTAAGGGCTACATCTTAAGTCTCAATATCCATTAGAGCAACGAAATATCACCAGCGGTGCATTTGGTGTACTGAGTGCTGTCGCACTGCCGGCGCAAATTAATTTCATAAATTTATCTTAGGTTGGCGAAACAATCCTAACAACTTAGTGTTTACACGTTACGAGGGTCGTTTGAAAAGTCCGTGCAAAATCAGAGAGATGGCACTACTGGTGCGTATCGAGGTTATTTTCAGTTAGTAGCATCTCTTGGAAGAACACACACCAAGTTTCAGCCAGATCGGTCTATTTCTTTGTGTTTGGCATTCGTTTGAATCGAAGAAGGCGAGTGATTTTCAAAAAATGGACGAAAAAGAATTTCGTGTGTTGATTAAACATTACTTTATGAAAGGCAAAACGCCTCAGGAGACTAAAGAGAAGCTTGATAAACATTATGGTGACTCTGCACCTTCGATTAGAACAGTTTATAAGTGGTTTCAAAATTTTCGGAGTGGCCATATGGGCACAAGTGACGCTGAACGTTCTGGACGCCCTGTTGAGGTCACTACTCCAGAAATCATTGATAAAATCCATGATATGGTGATGGATGACAGAAGATTGAAGGTGCGTGAGATTGCTAGTGCTGTGGGCATCTCGAATGAACGGGTACATAATATTTTGCACCAACATTTGGGCATGAAAAAGCTATCCGCAAGATGGGTGCCGCGATCACGACAACGCACCAGCTCACGCCTCAGCAGTTGTGGCCGCAAAATTAATGGAAATAGGGTTCCAACTCGTTTCACATCCCCCCTATTCTCCAGACTTGGCTCCCTCGGACTATTATTTGTTCCCCAATATGAAGAAATGGCTGGCGAGAAAAAGATTTTATTCAAACGAGGAGGTGATTGCAGAAACGAATGGCTATTTTACAGGCTTGGACAAATCCTATTTTTCGGAAGGGATCAACAAACTAGAGCAGCGTTGGACAAAGTGTATAAGCCTAAAAGGAGACTATGTTGAAAAATAAAAAAGTTTTATCCCAAAAAATTAAGTAGTTTTCATTTTTGCACGGACTTTTCAAACGACCCTCGTATTGCATATTCTTGTAGCCTTTGTTGAGACGTTTTCAAAACACTCTTTCGTTCAGTCTATTTAAATTATGATTTAAAAGTTTTAAAGAATTATGATTTTATTAAGTTTGAAGCAATCAAATTTTCAGAAAAGTACTGGTTTTTTATAAAACCATAATTAAAATTTACAAAAACCTTACTTAAAAGAAAACGGTTAAAATTGTTAATAACTTCTCATAGTTTTTAAGTGTGAAAGTAGAAACTTGCACATTGCTTCCTCATAGTTTTGAAGTGTGCAAGTAGAAACTTGCACATTGCTTCCTCATAGTTCTAAAGTGTGCAAGTAGAAACTTGCACATTGCTTCCTCATAGTTCTAAAGTGTGCTAGTAGAAACTTGCACATTGCTTCCTCACAGTTTTTAAGTGAGCAAGTAGAAACTTGTACATTGCTTTGTCATAGTTTTTAAGTGAGCAAGTAGAAACTTGCACATTGCTTTCTCGTAGTTTTTAAGTATACAAATTAGAAACTTGCACATTGCTTTCTCATAGTTTTTAAGTATACAAATTAGAAACTTGCACATTACATCCTCACAATTATTAAGTATGCAAATTATAAAATTGCATATTGCTTAATCAACATTTTATTTCGCTCATAAAGCTTCCTCTATGAGGAAGCCAAATTAAAATATTCACTAATAATTATACATCAAAGAAAAAATTTGGCTTCCTCATAGAGGAAGTTTTATGAGCGAAATAAAATGTTGATTAAGCAATATGCAATTTTATAATTTGCATACTTAAAAATTGTGAGGATGTAATGTGCAAGATTCTAATTTGTATACTTAAAAACTATGAGAAAGCAATGTGCAAGTTTCTAATTTGTATACTTAAAAACTACGAGAAAGCAATGTGCAAGTTTCTACTTGCTCACTTAAAAACTATGACGAAACAATGTACAAGTTTCTACTTGCTCACTTAAAAACTGTGAGGAAGCAATGTGCAAGTTTCTACTTGCTCACTTAAAAACTATGACGAAGCAATGTACAAGTTTCTACTTGCTCACTTAAAAACTGTGAGGAAGCAATGTGCAAGTTTCTACTATTAATTATTGTCATTAATAAGTTTTATTTACATAAATATGGACTAAAGATTTTATAAAGTTAAGAATATTTTAGTCGACTAAACTGACAATATTCAATCATCTTTCCGAAATGAACGTTGAAAAACTGCGAGCCGACCAGATTTGTCAGATTCACACAGCACGTTTTCAGATCAAATCGAGACGATGAATTCGACCATGGATTTTGGTCCATTTAAAATAGTTTTTAATTTATATTGCGAAAAATATTACCCCAGCCAGGGTTCGAACCTGGAACTTCCCGCATTCCGTTCGGGCGTCGTAACCAATTCGACTACCGGGGCATGTGGTAATATTTATCGCAATAACACATATTAAGATGACTTCTAAACAATAATAAGATAGAACACCGATATTTTTATCAAAGGTTTGGGTATAATAGCAAGTAATACATTATTTATTTCGCCAGTGATAATTAACAATTAGCAAGTTAAGAATATTTTAGTCGACTAAACTGGCAATGTTCAATCATCTTTCCGAAATGAACGTTGAAAAACTGCGAGCCGACCAGATTTTTCAGATTCACGCGGCACGTTTTCAGATCAAATCGAGACGATGAATTCGACCATGGATTTTGGTCCATTTAAAATAGTTTTTAATTTATATTGCGAAAAATATTACCCCAGCCAGGGTTCGAACCTGGAACCTCCCGCATTCCGTTCGGGCGTCGTAACCAATTCGACTACCGGGGCATGTGGTAATATTTATCGCAATAACACATATTAAGATGACTTCTAAACAATAATAAGATGGAACACCGAAATTTTTGTCAAAGGTTGTGACCGGACACGGCCGTTTGAGAGTGTGGGAGTCGCGTAATCACCTCCAAAATCACGGTCGCCACTCGGTTTGACCTATAACTACCGAGAAGGTGTGCTCGAGATATAATCTCTGATATAAGATAGGGTAATTTCTCCCCTCTGTTGCAGGTGTGTATCCCCGATGGACCATCACCGTCGCTGCCGCTTCCCCGGATCCTCGCTTCACCGCATACCAGGTAGCTGCTCACTGATGCCGGGTCCCCTGGATCCTCGCGTCACCGCATACCAAGTTACCGCTCGCATATATTAATTATTAACGTTTATTAAATATCCGCTTTGTGTTGTAGGTGGATGCCCCGTGGACCATCACCGTCGCTGCGCTCTCCGAATAGGATATCCGCTGGCCTCGGTTACTAACTATACTAATTTATTTTCTTCTGTTTCAGGTTCCTGCCCAGGATGGATCGTCGCCGAAGATGAACTTCCCCGGAGTCTCGCATCACCAAGGAGTCAATGGACAACGTTGTAGCACCGCCGTGGGACAAGGTGAGTAGAAGGTAAGTACGTTAAAGTAATCTTGAGACACGACTTTCATTAAAGACGAACTATTTATTATAAATCGTTAATTACTTGTAATTGTTACACTGTTTCAGATCACGCACGCAATGTGTCGTTTACTTAAGGTGGCTATTCACCGCTCGCTATTGTAGAACGAGAAATTTAACGCGCAATCACGCGGGAGTTACCGGTTGTTATATACAGTATGCGTAGAACGTCCGCACGCTACGACTGTATCCGATAGACTGCCAAGAGCAACGTTGCTCGCTGTGGCTCCCTACCACTCGATCTATCCCCACTCATGGGTTGTTATTCACAATCTCGCGATCACGCCACGCTGACGTCATACGTTTTTGCATGTTTTCGCACATGCCGACACGCTGTTTTCGCATGGTAGACGTGTGTGTGCCCCGTAACTCCCAACGTGGGGCCCCGGTATGGAAATTTCCGCTGCCGGTACACTGTGTGGGACCTCCCCAGACGGCACCGCTGCACCAGGTTGTCGAAATTTTAAATCGGGGTCGGAGGTTGACGCCGACCTGTGCGCACCCTCTCGGGGATGCCCTTTAGTCGATTGGCGGTCGACTTTCTCGGAGAAGTTGCCCGTGGAGGTTTCTGATGCTCCGATGTTGACGCCGACCCATGCGCAGCCTCTTTGAGATGCCCCTCGACAAGTTGGCACCCGACTTCCAGGCGGAAATTGGCCAGGTCTATTGTTAGACCTCCAACTTTGACGCCGACCCCCTAGGTCCGTGTCCTAGGTCCTTGGGAGGACGTCCCCGCAGTCAGTTCTCGGAGATGACCCCTACGTAGCTAGTTAGCGAACGCGTCGTCGTACTTTGACGCCGACCCGACTGGGACGTGTACCAGGTCCCACGCAATGTGTCACCATTATCGAATTTCCGATATCGATCCTCATTTCAGAACGCGTAACCTGACATTGTCGCCGACCTACTATACGCGTGTACCAGGTCTCGAATAGCACGCTACAAGACTTAGTTCCTGAAGAAGACGCCTGCTTAGCTACTTAGTGAACGCGTTGTCGGACTTCGACGCCGACCCGATAGGGACGTGTACCAGGTCCCTCGCAACGCGCCTGCACTATCGTATTTTCGATATCGACCCTCGTTTTCGAACGCGTGGTCAGACATCGCCGCTGACCCACTGAGCGTATGTAACATGTCTAAAATAGCGCGTTTTGACCATCTGTTCTCGGAGAAAACGTCTAGGTGGCTACTTAGCGGACGCGTTGTCGTATCTTAACGCCGATTTATCTAGAGTGGGTACTAGGTCCCCGTCTTGGACCTCGCGTGAGTCTACACTGGAGATTGTGTGTGGCTTACGCCGGTTCGCGCGACACTGCGCCCGATTCTCGCGCGGCAAAATAAAATGTTAATTATCACTTGCGTGGGCCGAAAACAAAACAAAATCTGTGAATGGGCGTGATAAATGTAAACGCTATGCATTTTTATGACTTAAATCTACAGTATGCCAAAGTGGCCAATCCTAATCCTAACTTACTAACTATTAGTTTAATACTTGCCCGTCGGGCATAACTTTACCGCGCAAACAACTCGTAAATTAAATATTCCTAATACCGCGGCAATCGGTACCATATAAAACAAAATAAATGACCCTTTGGTCCATTGCACCCCTATCGCCTGTCATGCCCCCGGTAGGGTTGTTATTCCTTACGGGGCTGGTCGATGTCGGACACCTCGTCCGAGTCCGGGCTGAGGAAGTCATCCGACGGCTGTTGCACCTCCTCGTTAGGCACCGGCGCCCATACCATCGGTGTCTCCCCCGTTCCGCTCAGCGCGTCGCTCGGCTCCGCCGTCTGATGTGCCCCAGGCTCATCGTCCACCGGGATCAGCGGCATGTCGGCCAGGCGTCCCGTCACCGGTGTCGTCCCCATCTCACTTCGTTTCCCTGCCGGTGTCGGCATTACTATGCGTTCGAGCACCACTCTTGGTGACGCCCCGGCATGGATGCTGTCTCGAGAAGCGTGCGGTTGCAAGGTGTGGGTATAATAATATTCGCAATATAAATTAAAAACTATTTTAAATGGACCAAAATCCATGGTTGAATTCATCGTCTCGATTTGATCTGAAAACGTGCTGTGTGAATCTGACAAATCTGGTCGGCTCGCAGTTTTTCAACGTTCATTTCGGAAAGATGATTGAATATTGCCAGTTTAGTCGACTAAAATATTCTTAACTTGTTAATTGTTAATTATCACTGGCGAAATAAATAATGTATTACTTAAAGATTTTATGTTTAGTATTAATTAAATAACTAGCTGGTTACCCGGGCATCGCCCGGGGGTCGTTTTTCTTCAGACGACTTCCCCGACAACACACGATATCCTATGGACGTCCATTGGAGTCCATTTAAAGTCCAGGAACTTCAAGTGGACGCCAATGGACGTCCATAGGATATCGTGTGCTGTCGGGGTTCATTTGTGTTTCAATATCCATATTGTGGACAAACATAAGGAGTGTGTCGGGTGGTTGATTTAAAGGTGGTAGTTTAACTTTTCCGTTTGAACAACACATTCCAGGTGCTTAAGATTTAAACTTTTTGGCTTGACAATGATCACATATTGCATCCATTTTCCCAATTATTATTCTCGGATGAAATTGATATTCGTAATTTGGATCATAACTAAATGCCTCTAATTTCAAATCGGACCGCATAAATGTTTTCCTTAATTGAACATATCGTAACCGGTCTTTTTCTACTCGAGTTTCACGCTATTGAGTCATTTCTGCTTTTCCGATATTTTACTTACCGATCAGCGACTTCATCCTTTGGTTTTTGCCGGGCGTTTTTTCGGGAATTTCGAGATTGTTTTCTCGCATGTAACATAATTCGTTGTCTTCCGCAAATACCACATACTTACAATATTTTTTGTAAAACAAATTTATGTTCGCGCGCGAGCAAGATTTGTCGCGACGAACGTGAGATATGCCGGGATCGCTCAGAGAGAGCGAGAGGTGAGAGCGACGGAGCGAGGAAAGTGCGAGAGAGAAAGGTGATTTTGGAGCGAGATATGTTGGAGCGTGAACAATAAAGTCGTTGGATTGATTGAAGGTCAATTTGAAATTAACGTCTTTTGGTTAAACAATGTGTATCACATTTATTACAGCCACTGAAATTAACAGTTTATAACGGCAAGATGATCGCGTTCACAAATGACTTGTCGGCGAAAACTCTAGGCTTCGATGCACTACGAACTTGCACCGTTGATCGCGATCGCGTTCTCGTAGAGTTGAGAAACTCGCACTTGACTTTCTCGCGAAGATTCTCGAAAGTTCTCTGGATTTAGCGACAACAGTAATTACGGCTCACAAAATGCTCGCTTCAAGGATAGAACTCGTCTGCTGTTTGTTTCGACGACGGCTATCGATCAGCCGAAAATTTGTCTCTGAAGGAGGGATTGACGTGACGCTCTTATTGGCGAACGATTCTGCGAACGCGTCGCACGCTCCTCGGAACGCGTGGGATATATCGAGACATTACTCGAGATTCGATATATCCCATAACGAGACGAGAGTCATGAATAAATTATTATGACGACATAAATCTTGAACATATAATAAAATCAACAAATACATTATTAGTCAATCCTGAACACTATTGCGAAAGTTTAATTTGAGATTGAAATTAAATTTAAATAAGAAATGGTATTCAACAAATACTGTAATCATCCTTTGGTTTTTCCGGGAGTTTTTTCGGGAATTTCGAAATTGCTCGCTTGCGATGTACACAGAACTTCCATATTTTACTTAAAAAATGTCCGGGAAAACCAAGGGATAAAATCGGTAATCGGTAAGTAAAATATCGAGGTTCTGTGTACATCGCGAGCGAGCAATCTCGAAATTCCCGAAAAAACGCCCTGGAAAACCAAGGGATGAAGACGCTGATCGGTAAGTGAAATATCGAGGTTCCGTAGTAACCTATGTTTTGCGCAAGGATGTAAAGAGTAACTGTGCAAGAGTTGGTTCAGATCGGTCGAATAGTTTAGGAGTGTATAAAGAACAGACTTAAAAAACGCCCGGGAAAACAAAGGGATAAAATCGGGAATCGATAAGTGAAATATCGAAATTTTGTGCGTACATCGCGAGCGAGCAATCTCGAAATTTCCGAAAAAACGCCCGGAAAAACCAAGGAATAAAGTAGCTGATCGGTAAGTGAATAATCGAGATTCCGTAGTAGCCTATGTTTTGCGCAAGGATGTAAAGAGTAACTGTGCAAAAGTTCGTCCAGATCGGTCGAATAGTTTAAGAGTGTATAAAGAACAGACATACATACAGACATACAGGCATTCTATTTTATACAGATAGATAGAAAATTCGTTAAGATTTAAATGTTGCTCTAATTTCCATTAATTTTGAGATATCGGGCTATTTTTGATTTTATTAGATTTTTCAGTCTTTTCTACCCCTATTTCATATATAATTCTTTAAAATTTGATTGACATTTCAAATTTCGGAGAATTCGTACATACATAGAAGCTTTATGAAGCTGAGTCTAATCAACCAAATCTTAAAGAACTATATATGAAATAGGGGTAGAAAAGACTGAAGAATATAATATAATTAGAAAAATTGCCAATAATTAATACTAAATTGTCAAAGTCATCAATTTGTGAAAATTCTCCATCGTTAAGACTTGAAATGTAGCCCTTAAAGGTTAAAATTTTAAAATATTGGCAATTTCTCTAATTCTATTATATTCTCCAGTCTTTTCTACCCCTATTTTATATATAATTGGTTAAGATTTGGTTGATCAGTTCTGAAGTTATAGAAATTTCAGTAAATTTGGCACAGACATACACACACACATACGGAAATTTTTAAAAAACAAGGAGTTTCTCGTCCATACCATCATCCAAAACTAAAGAATTTAAAGAATATTTTATTATTCCCCTTTTCTATTTTCTATTTTATAAAAATAGAAAATTCACTCTATTACCATGCAAAAATAGAAAACGTCAAATTATGTCCAGTTTCGTATTGTTTACGTATAGGTCGTACTTTTACGAAGAAAACAAGCTATTGAGGAAGAAAATCTATGGATAAATACCGGAGTTATGAGCAATCGAGTGAAGGTACAAAAAATCAAAAAACCAAAAAAACCAATCCATAAAAAAATTTTTCTATGTGATTTCCGAGTTTAGCGGGCCAAAATACATAGGAAAAAAATAGTGGCATTGAATGTACATTTTGGCTGTAAACTAGTGTAATTAAACACGCCTCGTATGGCGTATTCGAGAAACTCAATACTCGGTTCAAAGTCGCGATCCTCGTGGTCGTTCAGTCTCATTGTGCGTACCTTATGCATACGCTCGGATAATAAAAAAGAAAAGGAAAGAACGGAATTTTAAACTTTAAACTAACCAGAAGAAAACGTGCTTCTCAACAAAAAGGAAAATCAATTGGACGGAAAAGATGCGATCGAAGAAAATAAAACCAAAATGAGCGATTCCGAATCGCATCTGCGCACGTGACTTAGCCTAGTGGTCCGGGCTCACTCGGGCTTCCTGACCACGTACCTCGTTCCTACGATCCGCTCGTCAGCGACGATCGCTGGACCGACTGGTGCTGGCCCCGCGCTGTCGGCTGGTTCCGGCGCCTCCAACTGCGCCTCGGGACGGTCCTCTGGGGTGCGCGTCTCCGGAGCAGCCTCCGGCTGCAAGGTTAGGGTGGCAGGAAAAAATACGAGAGCGAAGAGAACGGAAGGAGGCGGCACCTGTCGAGGAGCTGAGGAAGTAGCTTACCGACAGAGAAGGAGCGGAGAAAATAGTAGGAGAAGAGGAAGGCATAGGCATAGAGGGAGCCCTAGAAAGCGAGAATCCGGCAAAGGAGAAACGGAGGTGGCGAACGAAGAGAGAAAGGAGAGAGTGATGGAGATAGAGAAAAAAAAACAAGGAGATAAGGAGGAGAAGATTAAAAACGAGTGTGGAAGAGAAAAGAAAGGCAAACCAGCGAGAGCAGAAGAGCTAAACAAACAGAGAGGGAGAGCAGATAGTCAGGGATCCATTAAAGACTTTATCCAGAAAGGAAAAAGAGAAAGAAGCAGAGAGAGCAGAAAAGGAGATATTGGAAAAATTTAATGCTGCAAGGAAGATTAATAGATCACCACCAAACAAAATAAAAAAAGGTAAAGAAGAAAAAGAAAGCATGGAAGTAGAGGGATTGTTAAAAGAAATTTTAGGGAAAATTGAGGAACACAAAAAGGAAAGAGAAAAGGAGAGAGCACTATCAAGTGAAATAGAAAAAGGAGAAGAGAAAGAAAGCATGGCAGTAGAGGGACTGTTAAAAGAAATTATAAGGAAATTAAAGGAACAGAAAAAAGAAAGAAAAAAGGATAAAGAAGAATTAAAAAACGAGTTACGAGGATTGAAAGAAGAATACAGGAAAAAGGAAGAAAGGTGGGAGCAGCAAAGAAAATCAATGGACGAAAGGATAAAAAAGTTGGAGGAGAAAGTCGAGAAGGTAGACAAGAGTGGTCCAGAAGGAAGTGAGGGAGGAGATTTCGCTGGGAGAATGAAGATGGAAAAAAAAACATGGAAATGGCTGAAAGAAGAAGGAGGAAGAACAATATAATAGTTAAAAGAGATGCGATAAAAGATGAGATGGAAGGGAAGGAGAAAATAGAGAAGATGATAGACGAAATAAGCAAGATAAAAGAAGTAATTGAAGAGGTGCAGGAAATAGGGTTTGGAAATAACAAAATGACGTTGATTAAATGCAAGAGTTGGAATGACAAAAGGGAAGTAATGAAAAAGAGGAAGGAGTTAGGAAAGAGATACGAAGTATTTTTGGATGATGACCTTGCAGCCGGAGGCTGCAACGGGTACGTCCGAGCGAGAGGCGGCGACGGAGGAGCCGCAGAGAGCATCCACCAGCGCTGCACCACCGACGGTAGGTCCGAAGAAGCTCACCGTCCCCAAATATGTTATCAGGGATCCCGAGTGAGCCCACATAGCACCCTTGACAACATCTCGCGCGGATGCGATGAGTACCTGATCTCATGCTCATTTGAGTTGAGTTTAATTTTCTTTTGATCGCATCCGATTTCGTTTAATAATTTTCATGTTCAGTTCTCTCAGTATTAGCCCTCTTTTCGTTTCTTCTTACGCGCTCGAAGCGAGATGAGCGAATAATATTAGATATTCCTTATATGCATTATAGGTTAAGCGACACATTCCAGCGGGAGTGGACACGCCATGCGAGGCGTGGATAGTTATATATGTTTATTTTTTTTATTATTATTTATGGGTCTTGATGACCATCAGTTTGTTTAATAAAGCTATAATTTAGTTCCGACCTGCGGTGATACGGTTTAATTTACTTTCGGTTGTTTTCCCGCATTTGTTTTATTTCGACAGGTCGTTAAACACGTATCCGAACGGGGAAACCCCGTGATTCAGCGTTATCGCGCGAGAGCGTTTACAGATCCGTGAGTCGATGCGCGGTGCCATGAGAGCGGCACCGCGTACAAGTAAATTGTACCGTGAGATATTTTCGCGGGAAATAGCGACGGGATGTTACCGATCGAGGCCGATTAACACCGGAATTATCATTTCCGACACCAGAGTGCTGTCGTGCACCCAGGTGACTGTACGAGCGTCTGCCGCGAGAGAGAACCATAGCGAAGGTAATGCTAGGTAATGGGGTACACGCCTCACGTGTTCCTGTTCGATTCCAACGGCCGTGCAACTGACTGGCTGTACGAGCCTTTTTCGCGTAAACCGACAACATGATCGTAACGGCGAAGTGACGAGAAACAGAATAGTCAAGTCGTGAAATCGATCCGACACCCGTACAATCAGATAGCTGTACGGACAACTGCCGCGAAAACGGATGATAGATTCGTGTTCGTGGGACAACGAGGAACCCAAAAAACGTAGATTCATTTAGATCCACCGTGCGTGCAATTAGTTAGCTGCACGAGCATAATGTCACAAAATGGCCGACATAGAGGGGTTCAGGGATTGCCAGGGAGCACGACTATCAAGATCCCGATCGAATCCGACACGCGTACAAGCAAATAGTTGTACGAGCCTGTTATCGCGAAGTTATCGATATAGGCGGGTTTATGAGAGGCCCATAAGCACGAATATACGGGCCACATGGCGATCCGACCGGCGTGCAAGTAAGTAGTTGCACGCGCACCGCGCAAAGAAAATAGCGATGTAGGGGTGTTCGTGAGACGCCGGGTAACGCGATTATCAAGGTTTCATTGCTGTACCATCGTCGTACAGTTAGATACTTGTACGAGCGAGTTAAGCGAGAAAACGCGTGAGATCCATATAAATCGATTTGTAACGAGCGTGCGTGCAAAGTGCGATCGCCGTGCGAACTCGAGAAAGCGTTTTGCGTAGCCAAACCATAAGATCCTGAAATTCATTCATATCGAGTGAATATTTCATGTAGAATATATTCATAACGTTGCTGCGAGAAAGTTCCTGTAAGCGAAAAATACATTAGAAAGTCCCGAGACATTCCTGCGTGTTTGTCGGACGTATTTGTCTACTGCGTGGTAACGATCAGGCGATATGACGTCATCACTCGAGACAAACAAGAGTGGGGGTAATCCTCAGCGACGGTAGGTGCGTCGTAGCGAGCGACGGATCCTGGTTAGTCTGTCGGGAGAGCGCGCCGTGTTAACACGTTACATAGATTACGACGAGCGAACGTTCTCGAAACAACCGACGCGACCCGCGAACGGAGCGAAATCCGATGTGTCGTGAGGAAACATAATTTTCACGATACTTTAACATTTTGTGTGCGATTTATGCGTAATAAAGAGCAGTCGACCGGGAGATCTCAGAGAGACAACACACTAAGCGTAACTGTCTAGTATTTGCGAACGTTCTCGAAAGATAGATTCTCGTAACAACCGGCGAGGCCCGCGTACGGAGCGATATCCGGAGATATCACGAAAAGCGGTAATAGTGCGTGCGACTTAGGTGAATATAACGAGATTTCACATCCGTGTACGAAACAACGGACAATCATACGGGAGAATAAGCCATATTCTCACGACGACCGGTGATACCCATGTTGCGGACAGAAATTCGTATTTATTCGAAAATTGTCAATTTTACACGCGACACGCGAACTGTGATATACGATAACGGTGATACACCACGGGTGACTGTAAATCATCGTTGATCGAACTGTAATGACTATTTATTCTCAAATATTGAATAAATACATTGTTATACAAAAGTGATATCCTCAGTGTCTGAAATCATTCGACGATATCCTGTGACCTGTCCTGAGTCACCTTCTAAGCGGAAGATTCATGCGAAATCACCGTTCCTATAAAAATTAAGTGCGAGTAAATGCACATTGCTTGCGATATAAGCATACGATATACGATACTTACCTGCGATTCTGCGACGATCCTGATGGTGGAGATATCCGTGAATATCAAGTGGTCCTGAGCATCGTTGGTAGTAAGCGGCTTCTACGAAGGAGGTCCATCCGTGAGACGAGGCGCAGAGCGGCCAGCAGCAGCAGCAGTCCGGAACACCTGAAACAAAGAAAAAGGGGAATTAGTCGACAGATACGGTTAGTAGTATACTTACCTTTCTCGGTTTAACGGGTAAAATCGAGTGGCGACCGTGCTACACGGACTTTGATGAAATTCGGTAGTTAGATGAATGAGTCGTATCACGCGTGATCTTACGTGCCCGGTTACAACCTAACCAAGACAGAAAGACAGATACAAAAGGAAATAAGAAGAGTAGCAAGAGAGGAAAGAGAGGCGGGAAAGAAAACCAAAATTGGTTATATGAAGATATGGGTAGAGAACAAAGAGATGAAATGGAACGAAGATAAAGGAAAATTGGAAGAGAGGAGTGATTTCCGGAAGGTATAAAGAAAGAAAAGGAAACAAGGAAAGGGAAAGCAAGCGAGTATAACGGTGAGTTAGGAAAACAGATTATAGAGTAACTCAGATGATTTTTGTTTCAGATTGATCGAAGGGGGAGAAAAAGAAACGGCAGAAAGGAGAATGGAGTGTGAAGGGAAGTTCATAATAGAAAAGGAGGAGATAGAAAGGATCGTAGAAGGACAAGTTCTAAAGAGGATGAAGGAGCTTAAGGAGGATAGTAAGAGAAAGGATGAAGAGATAAGAGACCTAAAGGAAGTAGTAGAGAGTTTAAAGAGAAAGATGCATAGGATGGAGCAGAGTACGTGCAAAAGGAATAGGGACAGTGGGGAGAGGAAGAGCAAGGTGCGGAAAGGAAGATGGTGGTCTGAGGAATATGAAAGGAATGACGACTAGAGAAAAAGGAAAAATATAGTACTAAGGATTGAGAGAGAGAGATGTGCAGGAAAGGAGTCAGACTGGAACAAGGTGAAGGAGCTATTCACAGAAAGACTTAAGGTGAAGGCAGAGGTGAAAGAGGTGTGCGTAATAGGCCAAAGAAAAGACTGGATAACGGTTTTGGTAAAGATGGGAAGTGAGGAGGACAAATGGAAGGTGTTGGAGGCAAGGAAGAAGGAAGGAAGCAGGCTGAAGGTAAAAATGGATGAGGATAAGTCGGTGGAGAGGAGAGTTAAGGAAAGAGAGGAGAAAGAAAGGAGAAAAGAAAGGAGAGTGGAGGAGAGCGGGAGACCGAGGATGAGCGCGGAAGACGAGATAACGAGATGGCTGGAAGAGAGGTTGCTGATGGACACGGACGAGGGAGAGGAGGAAAGGAAAAAAGGAGAATAAGGGAGATGTAAGGGAGAAGGGAGGGATAAACAGAAAGAAAAAGGGGAGTGTAAGGGGAGAGTAGATGGAGGAAAGGAAGAAAGGAAAGGGATGAGAGAGAGATGAAATGATGGGAGATCGGGAGGCGAAATGAAGATTTATATAAAGTATGTTTGGTCGGTTTGTTTTATTTTTGTATACAGGACTCGAGGTAAAAAGGGAAGGAGAGACAGGAGAGGAAGGAGAGGTTGGGAGGTGGAGTAGAGGAAGGATGGAAGGAGCGGCAGAAGGAGATGGTGATGGAGAGTGATGGGCACGAAGAAGGAGGGATGAAGAAGAAGAGGCTGGGGGAAGAGGGAGGGAAGGGAAATAGGTCGTAGAAAGGCCAGGCCAAAGGATTAATGACGGGATGTAAAGGTTTTTTGGATCGTTTTCCTTAAAAAAACGCCTT
This sequence comes from Leptothorax acervorum, assembly GCA_035220615.1. NCBI lineage: Eukaryota > Metazoa > Arthropoda > Insecta > Hymenoptera > Formicidae > Leptothorax > Leptothorax acervorum. The sequence goes on along the minus strand of JASTWQ010000353.1, from coordinate 85,834 downwards.
GTAAACCCGAAAGGGAAGGACGATAAACGTTGAATTGAAAATTGAATAATAGATTCATATTGATTTAGCTGCGACACAAATCGATTATCACTTTTCTTTTCGATTACCACTTTTCTTTTATTATGACGCGCCAGATAGGAGAAAATACTTTGTTTGTCTTTCGGTACAAAATACCTCACCAAAGATGATGTGCCAAATACTTTAGCGGAATCCCACGTTGTACAAATAAATTTTTTTTTTTTTTTTTTTAATAATCAGTAACATTGCGATCTGTCTAAGTGGAGACATTTAGCAATAGGTTAAGTAATTTGAAGTCTTGCACGGAGAAGTCCAGTGACTAGTCCGTATTCAAAAGTCAACTGAAGCTAGAAGATCTTGCGGAGCTTTTCTCTTAAGTCGGCGAAAGGTTGTCCTGGCATCCATTAGTCCAGAAACCAGCTGATTGGGGTGTGATAAGATTCTCTCTTTATATATCCTGGTGCGTGTAGTGATTTCCTCTTTGACGGTAGGAATGCCTAAGTCATGGTGTATTCTGTCGTTAGAGACATACCAAGGAGCGTTAACGATCATACGAAGGGTTTTTGACTGGAATCTTTGGAGGATTTCCAAGTTTGAATTTGCCGTTGTTCCCCACAGCTGTAGGCCATAGGACCAAATAGGTTTGAGGATACACTAGTATAAGAGTAGTTTATTTTCTAACGAGAGGTAGGAATTTCTGTTCATGAGCCAGTATAGGCTACGCAGTTTTAATCCGAGTGCTTTTCTCTTTGTGAAAATATGCTTTCTCCAAGTAAGACGTCTATCCAGATAAATGCCCAGATATTTAACATCATCTGCTTGAGGTATTTGGGTTCCGTGAAGTTTGACAGGCGGGCAAGAGTCTCTTCTTGTGGTAAAAGTGACGTGGATGGATTTGGACCCGTTTGATAGTATGCGCCAGTCCTTGAGCCAGGTGGATATTTTATCGAGACTTTTTTGAAGCTTGGTGGAGGCTTTCTTAGGGCACCTATCTACCGCCAGGATTGCAGTGTCATCAGCGAAGGTTCCGGTAACAACACCATCGATAACTGGCAAGTCTGATGTAAACAGAATGTATAATGTTGGACCCAACACGCTGCCTTGAGGAACTCCAGCTTGTATTTTGTGGAGGTTTGTTATTTCTTCCCCCTGTTTCACCTGAAAATGCCTATCGCTGAGATAAGATCTAATAAAAGAGTAGTAACAATTTGGAAGAGCCGCCTTGATCTTGGACAGCAAACCCTCATGCCACACTCGGTCGAAAGCTTGAGATATATCCAAGAAAGCAGCAGAACAATATTGTTTGTGTTCGAAGGCAGAATGTATTCTATCGACTAGTCTGTGTACTTGTTCGATAGTACTGTGTTTTTGCCTAAATCCAATTGGTGATCTGGTAGAAGATTATGCTGATGGACTAGAGGCATAAGTCTTTTGAGAAATAGAATCTCCATTACCTTGGAGAGGATTGGAAGTAAGCTAATAGGGCGGTAGGACTTGACGTCCTCAGCTAGTTTGCCCGGTTTGAGTATCATTATGACTAAAGCTGTCTTCCATTGGGATGGGACAGTTTTTAGTCTGAATATGGCATTAAACAAGGATGTTAAGAAGGTGATAGCTTCTGCAGGAAGTTGCTTTAGGATCTGAGCGGTTATTAAGTCGTAACCAGGAGCCTTGTGAACATCTAGTTTTTTGATAGTAGTGAGAACATCGTTCTTAGTAAACTTTTTGATGAAGGAAGAGTCCTCTAGGTGCATTTGGTTTAAAGAGTCCTGTACGGTCTGACCCATAGTACCCTCATCCGGATTTGGAGTAAAGACGCTCTCTAGGTGTGTTGCAAACTCAGTGGCTTTATCAGAGTCTTTTGCAGCCCAAGTACCATCGAGTTTACGTATAGGGGGCTGATGTAGGATGGGACGTTTTAGTTTTCTGGTAGCCTTCCATAGCGAGTAGTCAGTGGCGGTGGATGCGTCCAAGTTTTTTAGATAGTTTTGTAGTCCTGAATTTCTGTCGTAGAATAGAAGTCTTTTTAATTCTATTGAGAGCTGGTTTAATCGAGTTTTGTCCCCTGGGTATCTTGTTTTCTGCCAAATTTTCCTAGCACGCCTTTTCTCTGCTATTTTTTCCCTGATAGATAAAGAATATTGAATAGGTTTTGTATAGGTGGCCTCAGAGGTGGAATCCCATGCTGCCCTTTGAACGCAGCTGTTGAAGTGCTCAATTGCCTCTTCGATATCATTGGCGTTTTTTAACGAGTAATTTGCTTTAAGAGAGGAGGCCAGGGATCTCCGGAAAAAGTCCCAGTCAGTACGGTTATTATGTAATCTACAGGATTTAGAAGTCTGCATAATTTTTCTACTTAGTGATATAAGTACAGGGGATTGGTCTGATGAGAGATCCAGGCAAGATTTGCATTCAATCAAAGCATTAGGAAGGCCTTTAATTATGCAAAAGTCAATTAAGTCCGGGATTTTCATAACGTCCGTGGGCCAGTAAGTAGGTTCACCCGTCGATACAACGTCGAGTTTCAATATTTCAATTGCATGCAGTAACTGTCTGCCTTTGGGGGATATTGTTCTTGAACCCCAGTAGGTGTGCTTAGCGTTATAATCGCCACCGGCGATAAATCTATGGCCCAAGGTGGTAAGGTATTTAAGGTAATCATCCTTATCTATAGCATGTTTAGGGGGGCTATAGACAGCTGAGACGACTATTGGTCCTTTCCAATCCTCAATCATGACATTGGTTGCCTGAATTTTTTCAGTATGGTAAGATTTAATGACGTGGTTCCTAATATTATTTCTTATCAATACCGCACTACCTCCATGAGCGGTACCATCTGGGTGCATTGTATGATAGAAGCTGAAATTTGTCATTCTAAAAAAGTTTTTCCTTGTAAAGTGAGTTTCGGAGATAAGAAGAATATCTAGTTGGTTTGTTAAAATAAATGCCTTAACCTCTAAGGTATGTTGTGACAGCCCGTTGGCATTCCATAAGGCTATTTTTAGAGAATCGAATTTGACAATCCAGACATTAAGTCGTGAAAAAGTTTTGTCAGGGTAGTTAACTGATCCGAAATACGTTTTAATAACTCCATCATATTCCCAGCTTCAATTTGAACCTTGGGTTTTGGTGTTTTTATCTGATCTGAATATAAAGTTTTATCGATATTTTGTGTGGTTTGAGTGAGAGCAGGTATGCTTCGAGGAGTCAGGCTGATAGCTGAGGATGATGGTTTCAAGCTTGTCTTATCCGTTGTTAGTAGTGATTTTTCCCTGGCAGGAGGAAACTTAATTTTTTGAAGTTCCTTATAAACACTACAGCCTTTGTAATTTGCCGGATGGTTCCCATCGCAGAGAACACATCTGACATCATCAGACCTAGACTTGCGCGGGCAGTCGGCTGAGCGATGGTATCCTGCGCATTTAATGCATCTAGGAGTGCGACGGCAGTAAGCTTTCGTATGGCCGTATTGTTGGCATTTGGCGCATTGGGGAATCTCGTGTTTAGGTTGTAACGATGCACCCCGAAATGTGCATCGTCCCGGCCGTTCACCAGCCGAGCCGCCCGACCGACCACCCGTCGGGCGAAGACAGGGGGCGGAATGCCCCCACATATCTTTTAATCTAACAAAAGTCGGCGCACTCGCCGCCGGATATCGATTCGGAGCGACCGATCGATATCCGTAAGCGCCCGAAACGAATCGAGCGGCTTCGCGACTCCGGAGCGCTCAGCGCCCCTACTCCGGCTCGACATCCCCGCCACGTGCGTCTTCACGTCAAACCCCCGCTACCGAAGTAATGAGCCCTGGGGGGTATAAAAAGGCAACGAATTTGCCTAATGAGAGACTCCGTCGTGAGACAGTAATCCGTCCAGACCTGTCCGCTGCTCACGACTTCCAGTCCCGATCCTGCTCCTAGCAATCACCAGCCGTGTCGACGAGGTTGAGAGTACTCAGTCTCTATTCGGGAGTTCCCGTACGCCGACATCGCTTTCCTGATTCCCGGTCGCACTGGTGAGGTTGAGCGTACTCGTCTCTTCCGAGAGTTCTCGGTTACCAGTGCCACCGTTTCTCGCACGTTAAAAAGTCCACGTCCTGTACGGAGCGTTCTCCGTACGTCGGGCGTACCCGGCCGTGGCCTTTTTGCCTTCCTCGACGTGTACTGTACAGAGCGTGCTCTGTCCTGCCGGGTGTTCCCGGTTACCGTCCGCGTGTACTGCGGAGGAGAGTACTCCTCCCAGTCGGGTGTACCCGATTACACGCAGCTTCCTGGCATTACATCCACGATCCTCGTGCCGCGTATTCACTCGCCATTTGTACGCATTCGCCCGTGCGAATTATACACGCCTCGTGTCATCATATCGCGCACCTACTCGCGCCGCGTGTACGCCTCGCGCCTTTCTAGGGCATTTACGCGAATCTCCGAAATTAGGCGCCGCCCACTTACCGCGGTACTTTCACTTTCTAGCGCCGCCCCGCGTAGACTATCGACGCGCCCATCGATCGTGAGTCAAAACGTCCCGCTAGCTACCGCCGCGAGCCGTTTCCGGAAATTCGGGAAACTAGCGACGTCCCGCCTTGCGACACCATCCAGAGCATATTTTGTCAAACACCGATTGTAATACGTACACGAACTCGCCGTGGAATCTGTATGTAAATCAGTTATTAAAAGCGAATAAATTATCTTTAAACCAGATCGTTGAGTACACACCCGAGTATAAGCGCTTTTTCCTCCGCACCTTTTTCTCGACCCTGACCACGCCGCGAGCTACGATCCGAGCTTCGAGAACACAGGTTGTTTTAAGGTCGTGGAGGTTCAAAGGAGATACGGCAGTGTAGCAAATGTTTGACTTCATAAATAAGCTTGTTATTGTCATTTGATCTGAGTTCAATTATAAACATAGGTAAAGGTTTTTTAGTCCCTCTTTGCTTAATGTTCCAAATATTGGAGGCTTCGTGCCCGAGATCCAATAGGGCCTCTTTGATATCGTTTGTGTCCACTGAGGGGTGCAGATTCTTCAAGACCACCCTAAAACCCCTATCCTCTTTGGGTTTATAGGTAAAAAATTCGGTTTGTTTAATTTCTAATTGTTTGACTATTATAGAATATGCTTCGGGTGTACTTGGCTGTATTTTAACTTGATCGTTACGAAGAACTCTAATTACATAGTTGTCTTTAGCTTGGTCATCAAGCATATTGATGAGGGGTTGTATATTTTTGACTCCATCGACGAATATTGGTGGTGGCTTTATCGGTTTTTCTTTGATTTCACGATTTACACCTTGATCCTCTTCACCTTCAAGGGGAGAGAAGCTATTGGATGTAGGCACTGGGTTACTAAGCCAGTAGGAACTAATTTTGACCTGTTTTTGTTTTCTGGTAGAAATCTCAGGGCTGGTACGCGCTCTTTTCTTCTTATCTGTGACCACTGTCCAGGGAGACTCGCGATTTAAGCCTACCTCTTTATTTGTTATGGTCTTCACGGAGTTTTTATTTGCGTTTTCACGACCGAGTGGTCTCAATAAGTTTTCGCTAAATGAAGCAGAACGAAGTCTGTCAGAAACCAGATGTAGAGGAGTGTTGCCGAACAATGGTTGCCCCCCCCCCCCCAGAATTCGTGGGGCCGACCTCCGAGGAGGGTGGATTTTCCAGCATAGCTGGGCTGCCACCTGGATTAATTTTTCCGTTTGTTTTATCCATTGTGGGTTTGTTTGGCTGTTGGTCCACGGGAGGTATTTTATTTCCCTCCTACCCTCCGGCGGCTACTGGCCGCCGGCGAGCGTTCCCCCATCCGCCACCCAGGGGACGCGCGTCCTAGCGGTTACAGCCTCCGCCGGAGGACAAATAAATAAAAATTATTTTGGATTCCTAATAATAATGTTACATGAAGTTTCCTTGCTTCCATGCCCGTAAAATTAAGATGCGTAATAGCGAGCGCGCGGTAGTAAACAATACTTCGTAATTTGCGCCGTGATTCGCACGCTAGTAGGTGTAAGGGGGGGGTTTCTAATTTAGGAGCTCCGAGGGGGGTAGAGGGGCAGGGGGGTTCCGCGACGCAGGGTACTCCATGCCCGGTGGGCGAGGGGTCCGCGGGGCAAGGGAGGGGAAACGATGGACGAGGGGTCCGCGGGGCAAGGGAGGCGAAACGATCGGCGAGGGGTCCGCAGGGCAAAGGAGGGGAAACGATGGGCAAGGAGGTCCGCGGGGAGAGGGGAACCGCGTTTTCTGACATTGCGGCGGCCCGCGGGAAAGGGGAACCGCGCTATGGTCCGCGAGGATGAGGACGCGGTGGCCCCCGGGTAGGGGGTCCGCGGTGAGGGGGGTCCGGACTGCAACCCGCGTGACGTCACATCATATATCTTTTTTGCGTGTCCTCGCTCTCGCTACCGCTCGCGTCGACCGCGGATCAGCGTGACATCACCGCGCTTGCATATCACATTCTCTCTCTCCACTTACCTCTTCACGTTCTCTCTCATACTCACCTTCTTACCTATACCTCCTCGTATTCTCCCCGCTTCCGTTTGCGTCCTCTCTCCCGCTCTCAGATGTTCTTTCTTATTCACGTATCTATTACTAGAGCAGGTGCATATTTTTCTCTGCCGAATTTATTCTGATGCATCGACACGCGTGGTTTGATTACGATATGGCTCTTTAAATAAATACATAGTTATTAAGATTTTGCATAATTGCAGTAAGAGATTTGCTGTTTAAAATAGAAAGTCCTAGTCTTTTATAATTAAGCGACGCGGTAGCGTTCTACCGGCCGGTATTTAAATTTTAAGTATTTTATTAACGCAATTTAAGGAATTGGAAGGGAGAGGTGGAAAGATAATAAATTTAATTTATAACAACTAATTATAAAATAATAATACAACTAATTATAAAATGATGATACAGCGCAATTGGAGTAGGGAAAGGCTGAAGGAAAAATAATTTAAAATTTGCTTACTATAATATACATTCTTTATTTTTATTCAAAATCTATACTATAAATAACATTTGTAAGAACGTTAAAAAAAACCTGTCATATGTATTGAAAAAGTCTCTTATAAAATTATTTTAATACATCCAATAAAAATATCTCGGAATATAATAATTAAGATAATGAAAACAATGTTTTTTAATTTAGATCTGTACATGACATGCACACACCGGCTTATATATTTATTCATTTATTTTGGTGTATCGCAATATACATATCTTCGCTCCACACGTAAGGTCACCAGCAGGAATGCCTGGACATTTAATATAGAACACCACCTAGCAACGTCATTTCACGCCCGGTGGTACTATTTCAAAACATACAACGTAGAACACTCATCCATACTCTCTCAGCTATAACTTTATAACTAATATTCGCTACAGAACACATGAGCGGGGGTATAAACATATATATACTTATTACTATAGATATACATAAAATCTATTGAACGACAATAATTTTTCAACCATGCAACAATGTATTATTAAATACAAATTTCCCTTTCCAAGTTCTCGAATCGCCTTTCAAATCTTTTAAATAAGTCTTCATAAATAAGAAAACATTCAATACACTCCTGACACTCATACGCAGGCCTTATGCGCATTAATCGTCTATCGCAATTACTACTCCGCATCTTGCTCGAAATATTTAAACCGTGTAGCTGCGATGAGATTGAGTGCCACCGCACTCTTCGCACGTAACTGATGGGTTTTTCTCGACGCGCATAGCACCTTTCACACAGCCGTTTCCGCGGAAAGCCGTACCCCACATAGCAGGGGACGATTCCGATCACGCAGTCAGATTGCAGCAGGTAGTAGTACCGCTCCGGATAATCCTGCGGTCGAACCCCGTCCAACAACTTAATTGTCATAGGTTCTACTGGTGGTGGTGGTCTCATTTTCTAAAAACGTACGCAAACGTACGCAAACGTGTACGCAAACGTATGCAAACGTACGCAAACGTGTACGCAAACGTACGCAAACGTACGCAAACGTACGCAAACGTGTACGCAAACGTACGCCAAACGTACATCAAACGTACGTACATACGTACATACATACGTACGTACTTACGTGCGTACATACGTATGTATGTATGTATGTATGTACGTTTGATGTACGTTGGCGTACGTTTGCGTACACGTTTGCGTACGTTTGCGTACGTTTTTAGAAAATGAGACCACCACCACCAGTAGAACTTATGACAATTAAGTTGTTGGACGGGGTTTGACCGCAGGATTATCCGGAGCGGTACTACTACCTGCTGCAATCTGACTGCGTGATCGGAATCGTCCCCTGCTATGTGGGGTACGGCTTTCCGCGGAAACGGCTGTGTGAAAGGTGCTATGCGCGTCGAGAAAAACCGGTTACGTGCAAAGAGTGCGGTAGCACTCAATCTCATCGCAGCTACACGGTTTAAACATTTCGAGCAAGATGCGGTGTAGTAATTGCGATAGACGATTAATGCGCATAAGGCCTGCGTATGAGTGTCGGGAGTGCATTGAATGTTTTCTTATTTATGAAGACTTATTTAAAAGATTTGAAAGGCGATTCGAGAACTTGGAAAGAGAAATTTATATTTAATAATACATTGTTGCATGGTTGAAAAATTATTGTCGTTCAATAGATTTTATGTATATCTATAGTAATAAGTATATATGTTTATACCCCCGCACATGTGTTCTGTAGCGAATATTAGTTATAAAGTTATAGCTGAGAGAGTATGGATGAGTGTTCTACGTTGTATGTTTTGAAATAGTATCACCGGGCGTGAGGTAACGTTGCTAGGTGGTGTTCTATATTAAATGTCCAGGCATTCCTGCTGGTGACCTTAGGTGTGGAGCGAAGATATGTATATTGCGATACACCAAAATAAATGAATAAATATATAAGCCGGTGTGTGCATGTCATGTACAGATCTAAATTAAAAAACATTGTTTTCATTATCTTAATTATTATATTCCGAGATATTTTTATTGGATGTATTAAAATAATTTTACAAGACAGACTTTTTCAATACATATGATAGGTTTCTTTTAACGTTCTTACAAATGTTATTTATAGTATAGATTTTGAATAAAAATAAAGAATGTATATTATAGTAAGCAAAAATTTTAAATTATTTTTCCTTTAGCCTTTCCCTATTCCAATTGCGCTGTATCATCATTTTATAATTAGTTGTATCATTATTTTATAATTAGTTGTTATAAATTAAATTTATTATCCTTCCACCTCTCCCTTCCAATTCCTTAAATTGCGTTAATAAAATACTTAAAATTTAAATACCGGACGGTAGAACGCTACCGCGTCGCTTAATTATAAAAGACTGTGACTTTCTATTTTAAACAGCAAATCTCTTACTGCAATTATGCAAAATCTTAATAACTATGTATTTATTTAAAGAGCCATATCGTAATCAAACCACGCGTGTCGATGCATCAGAATAAATTCGGCAGAGAAAAATATGCACCTGCTCTAGTAATAGATACGTGAATAAGAAAGAACATCTGAGAGCGGGAGAGAGGACGCAAACGGGAGCGGGGAGAATACGAGGAGGTATAGGTAAGAAGGTGAGTATGAGAGAGAACGTGAAGAGGTAAGTGGAGAAAGAGAATGTGATATGCAAGCGCGGTGATGTCACGCTGATCCGCGGTCGACGCGAGCGGTAGCGAGAGCGAGGACACGCAAAAAAGATATATGATGTGACGTCACGCGGGTTGCAGTCCGGACCCCCCTCACCGCGGACCCCCTACCCGGGGGCCACCGCGTCCTCATCCTCGCGGACCATAGCGCGGTTCCCCTCTCCCGCGGGCCGCCGCGATGTCAGAAAACGCGGTTTCCCTCTCCCCGCGGACCCCCTTGCCCATCGTTTCCCCTCCCTTGCCCCGCGGACCCCTCGCCCACCGGGCATGGAGTACCCCGCGTCGCGGAACCCCCCTGCCCCTCTACCCCCCTCGGAGCTCCTGAGTTAGAAACCCCCCCTTACACCTACTCACGCTGCGCAGTCAGATCATTGCGCGAGAGTATTCCGATGACAATGATATACGGAACGTGTTCCGTGGCACTCCCGGAGCACACTCGTACCGATACCGTTACAGCCAGGTCGACGCGCACAGAGATCTGTGCGCAACACTTTCTACGGGAACAGCCTTGGTGGACGTGTCAAGGAGAGCCTCTAGGACACCTGAGTGACCATCCCGTTGATGGCGGGCAAACGCGCACAGAGTTCCATGCGCACCACATTCTCCGAGGACAGACGTGTCCCACGCCTTCCGAGAGACCCGACTGACGCTCCCATATCGGTCCCGCCGACACCTGGTGAACGCGAACCGAGATTCTTGCGCGCCACAACCCCCCGGTGACGATCCCGTCAATACCCGGACTCTGCGCACAGAAGTACGTGCGCACAACCTTCCCCAGGAACAGACATGTTCCATGTATTCAGGAGAACCCTGGAGACTACCTGGTACCAGCCGCGTCGTCGGCGAAGCGACGCGCACCGATATCCTTGCGCCAAGGTCAACCTCCAGGATGACCATGTAAGACATGTCCGGAGGTCCGTAAGGAACTTTCCGGTGCGATTAGAATTACGATAGGAGTGACGCGCACCAAGTTCGAGGCGCAGAGGTCAAAGGTCACATTTGACCAATTGAAAGCAATTGGGTTTGTTCGTAAGAAGCCCTTGTAAAGTTAGAATAAAATTGGACCGAAGGTTCTTGAACTTCATGCGCAACTCTTTGTTAAACAAATATGCGCTACCTGAAATCGATAGGATAAATATATGGAAGCATGGGAGTATGCAACGTAATGAAAATTAATCATTGAAATGTAATAATTTATTGCATAAGCAATTCATGTACAGTCATAATATTTCTTCTAGATAATTGTGAATGGAAGATTCCAGAACGATAGATAATACGCAGTTAGAATATAAAATGTTCTGGAACCTTCCATAGCATCTTGTTTTCGCGTGATCGGAGCGCGAGAACAATGGGAGCATGTAAGCCGCGTATGGATGTATGTAGACACTGCGCAGGCGCGACATCCCACCTCCGTCGTTGCGAGACGGCCATCGAGGTCTTTGCCTGGGAGAGCTCGCGGTGTGCGGACGTGTCGTCTATGCTCTCGATATACCACTAGGACTTAACCAGCGGAGCGGCGCGTAATCTCGCAAATTAGAGTAGAAAGTTAATAAAGTGGCGACAAATAGTCAACCGACATTAAGTCTAGCAAGTAATCGCAAACGCGTATAACTTTTTGTTACTGCGCATATCCGGCCGGCCTACGTGCAGCGAGCGGCCATCTTGTTCATCGTTTCGAGTGTTCCGAATACGGGTGTTTATTGAATAAAATTCAATACTTATAAAAGCAGAGTAAAGTGCAAGTTTATTTGAAGTGCGATTCCCTACATAACCCTACCCTGAAAATAAATTGGTTCGATCGGTGATCTCTCGAAATCCTGTCCAACGGCGTTGTTCCGGCGATCCAGCGACGGCGACGATCCAGAGCGGCAGCGAGGTCCATCCGGCGTTCAGCAGGAACCTGAAACAAAAAGAAACGGAAATTAGCGCCGACCTACTAGGCTGCGTTCAGAAACTACACCTAGCGGGTGATTGCCGGGAGTCCGAGTGAGCGGAATGGTGGGAATAAGGGCCCCTCTCGGGTGTGTATGTTTCTGAACAACATATGGTGGCTTTCTCTTAACAATTCACTACTGATTGGTACAGCAATCATGCTTTGACCTAAAAAAATGGAAATATTTAAAACTTGTGAAGTAGAGCACATATATGTGCACTAGATAATCCAAATAACCTCTAATGTTAGGTGTTTTACAAATATAATCCAGCTACATTATATTCACTTAATTATGTTAAAAATAAATATTTTCTAAATTAACTTATCAAAAAAAATTGCACAGGAATCTCTCTTTAACACAACTTTTCACATGCAGCATTACAAATATGATCTTTATCATATTTACTGTAAATTACAATCGATTGATGTTTAATGTTTCACTTACTTACCTTCAGAATCCCAGATTATTACATTACTTTCATTATCAAGTTCTACAACGGTATTTTTATACGAAGCCATCTTTACTTTACTGTTTTCGGCGTTTTCGCGCGTTTTGAATACGAACTCCCCGATCGAGAGACTTTCACACTCCGCAAAAGAGCAGGGTGCAAAAGTCACTCGATCGAGAGCACCCAGAGTGTTTCTGAACGAGCCACTTAGGTGTCGTTCTAATGCTCTCGGTTGGTTTCTGAACGACAATTGGGTGGTCGGGTGCTCCCGAGTGTGGTTTCTGAACGCAGCCCTAAAGGTCTGTCTTACATATATCTTTCTCGGTACATTTGGTCAAACCGAGTGGCGACCGAATTATTATTCAATAATATACAAGTGAGTCGTGGGAATATCACCCTTCCGCGCGGTCAGGTTAGCCAATTGTCAGTTAATACACAAGATAGTAATTATCCTAACCTCCCGTCCGGTTGCACAAATACACCAGGTGTGTACACCAGATCGCACTTACCCCGGTCGATGGATTGGTCGCGGTGGACCTCAGGCGTGGCCCCCGCGTTCACCTGATCTAAATCCACTTGACTTCTTCTTGTGGGGGCACCTAAAGGCACTTGTGTATTCGACTCCAGTCGACAACGTGGAGATCCTTCAGCAGCGAGTTGTTGAGTGCTGCGATACAATCCGCAACACACCTGGTGTATTTGAACGTGTTCGACAATCGATGGCAAGGCGTACCCAGGCCTGTGTCGTATTACATGGAGGACACATTAAACACCTTTTGTAGATTACGTCTATAACCGCAGAATTGGACATCTTTGAGCCGGCGCTTGCGAGGTTCATGCAAAGCTGACGCGGTCTGTAACTTGAAAACAAGGTCATATCGGACCTATGTGCATATGAACTTCTTTGTTTCTTTGGTGTCCTGAATCCGTCATTACAGTTTGGCCAGACTTTTTAGTTACACCCTGTATAGAACTTAATACGAAATTTACAACGCAAGCAAAAAACGATTTTGAAAAAAATTTGTATAAATTAATGAATAACGCGGTATTCGGAAAAACCATGGAGAATTTGCGCAATCACGTAGATGTTAAACTCCTGACAAAATGGAATGGGAGATACGGTGCTGAAGCAATGATCGCGAAACCAAATTTCCATAGCAGAAGTATTTTTTCGGAAAATTTGGTTGCTGTTGAACTGCGTAGACTTGAGGTGATGTTCAACAAACCGATCTACGTGGGTATGTGCATCCTTGACATATTCAAGACATGTTTGTATGAATTTTACTACGAGTATATGTTACCACTGTATTGCGACAAATTCAAAGTTATGTACACCGACACGGACAGCCTTATTTATCGCATCGACTGCGATGACGTGTACGATATCATGAAGCGCGACCACCACAAATTCGATACGAGCGATTATGCCGCGGACAATGCGTACGGTATACCACTTGCGAATAAAAAAGTACCGGGCTTGATGAAAGACGAAAACAACGGTGCGATAATAACGGAATTCGTCGGACTCAGAGCAAAGATGTATGCGTTGAGAGTGGATGGTAAAAGGGACACAAAGAAGGCGAAAGGCATCAAAAGTAACGTCGTAGCGCGGACCATAACGTTTGACGATTACACGCAGTGTCTGCGAGATGAAACTGAAATGACTCGTCGCCAGTCGTGTATAAGATCGAAGCTGCACGAAGTGTATACAGTGTCCGAAACGAAAATCGCTTTGAGTCCGTACGACGATAAGCGATACATTGTGCCCGATTCTACCGATTATTCTACGTTGCCATGGGGACATTACAAGATAATTGTAACGTAATTTAGTATAATGTAGTATAATGTAGTGTAATAATAAAATATCGTATTTTATTTATATGTATTGTCACGTTATTTTTACAATAACGGAGCAAAAGGGAGAGCAGGATGGCGGGCCTCTCCAATTTCGGAGTCCCTTGTGCCCGGAAAACAATCGATTGTCCGCGAAAGAATTTGTTGGGCGCTAGACGCGCACGACGCCGAAAACGCGAAAGGACGACGGACGCTCGCGAAAATCGATACGATCGATACCGCCTTCGACACAAGGGCAGGCTAGCTCACCTAACGGCGGAGGGGCGGGGTGGATGCCGGGCAGCGCTCAGGGTTACGGGGGACGGGTGAATAATTCGCACGAAAGTCGTCAAGTTAATAGTAGGATGTAACAGTCTTTATTCCGATGCAGTAAATAATTAGCAATTGACAGAGTTGATTTAATTGATTGGCGGTAAAAGAATGATTTGACAAAGAATTAAGAACCTCATGATTCACTCGAGAATAGTATCACAGTTATTCGGTGAGAGTAGAAATGCGTCGGATAAGATATAAGATTGACGATTAATCGTTACGACAGCAGTAATTACGCAAACCGACAGCAACGCGTGGAAAGTAATAAGAGATAGTACATCGAGTAAGACGGAAGAATTACATGAAGAGTGATACGCAACAAAATAATGCACAAGATAACGCGATTCGCGAGAAATAAGAAAGCACACGGAACCGCGCCGATCACGACAACGGAGGTAATATAGCGGGATATCACCGAATATCGCGACCGCTAATAACGCGATCCCCATGCGAAATACGCCATAATTACGCCGCTCGCGAGATATAATCGATAACGGAGGCGCGGCTCTACGCCGTTCGCAAAAGGTAACGCGACATCTAATACGACAGCTAACGCACGAACCATAATAGAAGAAATACCGCCTCGAATATCGCAGGCCGCACGAATTTACGCAGAGAATAATACTCGATGAAAACGACGTACAGAATAATAAACGAGGACAGTACCGAGTAACGCAGACAACAAGAAAGTAGAGCGACGGTTAATAATAACGCCGCTCGCGAAATATAGGACGACAGCTAATACAAAAGTTAATACAGGGGATCACACGATATAATACAAGACGTAATACGCGGCTGGATACCGCGAAGATCGCAAAATCTGGTACGGCGTACGCTACGCGAGAGGCGCGGATCGCTAAAATATGACGGAATACGCGACCATGCATGAATATGCCGGAATACACGACCGCACTTGGAGGTCTCGCGAATTTCCCGCGCCCCACGGGGCGCACGGAGGCTAATATCCGCCACGCGAGAGGACTCCGTCGTCCGGGAGATACGCGTCTCCGCGGGCACGAACTCGACGCGGCTATCGCGATTAATACGCCGATCGCGAAACTCGACGGAATGTCCCCGACAGCGTAACGGGCGTAACGAGCATGGCGAAACTCGCGAAACACTTCTCGATCGCACCAAACTAACACTCGCGCATGGCGTACCCCGGGTATGCGGGGGCTCCTTGGCGCTTCCCCGGCCGCGGATCTCCAAGGGTTGCTCCGACACCTACGCTTACGCCAACCGCGTTCGGGGTCCCTCGCGCTTGGTGTCGACCGCCAATCGAAACGAAAGTTACGCCGGGCCTCTTGCCACGGCTAACGAGAAAACGCGAAATAAATGGCGCGTCGACAGCAGAGCGGGAGCGCGGCCCCTCGCAGTCCGCTCGTGGCTTCCCAAAATTTTATGACGGGCGACCTCACCGATACCTTGCCCCTGGTGCCTTGTCTTCGCCGGCTCGGCCTTCTCGGTTGGTGGTCACACGAGCCGGGCTTCCTCACAAGATACGCCGCTCGCAAAAATACGCACGACGGCACGGCACACGAAACACCCTTTCGGCACGGCGGATAGTGCGGAAGAGAGAAAGCGACGTCGCACTCGATCGCGAGTCGAACGCTTCGCCCCCGGCGGGTGTTGCGCGGCCGTATTGCGTGCCGGCCGGCCGTCATCGACGTCGCGCGTGATCGTCTTCGATCCGCGCAATGCAACGCCGTGACGAAGGAGGCGCCCTGCACCCTCGTTAGATTTTCCGGGTCCGTCTCATGCCCAATTTCCTCCGGTGGAGGGGACGCCTACGTTGCCGGCTCCGGCCGCAGTTACCCCGTCTCCGGATCCGACACTCGGCCCTCCGGGTGTCCGCGGTTCATGATTCCGCGGGCCCGGGACGCCATGCGACGGCACCCGTGCCCGCCCCTGCTCGGCTCTCGCAGAGCTCCTCATCCCCCGGCCTCGCCTCGCCGGGTCGCCCCTTTCGGATCTCTACCGGGTGGGCCGTAATCCTCGCCGACAGCCGATTTCCGATGCGGTGTCCTCCTCTTCAATAGGTGGGGCGCCGCTCGGAAAATAATACAACAAATAAGTAACGCATTCTTAGCTCTAATTAACGCCCCTTGGAGATCTCGACGCATCGCACGCTCCCGGCCCGTCGTTGGGCGCGAACCCCGCGCCTTGTGACGGCGGCGGGGACGCTGCCACGCGCGGCGATGCCGCAACGTCACAGTATATATTGCGAGCCGTTTTCCCGCGAGCTCGCCACTCGCGGGGGCGTTGCCGCAAATTAATATCTCAATAACTTAACATTTCGACCGCGAAGAACAATACGCGAAAATTGGGCGCCAGGTGCGATTACGCGCACCACGTCTAAATACTCCGATCGCTAATTCCATGTCTCAGGGCGAGATTCGTTAAGCGGTGGGGTAAGGAGGGGGAGCGCAACGTAATGAATGCACACGACATAATTAAAAGAAATAATAGAAGTCGTATATTGTAGAAAACACGATTAACTCGGTACAATCATTAATCTATTGCGTACGGAACAGAAATAAGTTCCTCTCAAACGGTACTACACGTCGATTCAGATTCGCGACAGATCTCCCTGGCGGAAGGCATCTCGGGTAATTATATTCGTAACACGCGACACACGCTAAACTATCGTTACACAAAACGCGAGATTTCACGACATTCGCCATACGCAATATTACGCGATACGATCGCGACACGGATCGAAGCACGAGATGGTCGCACGAGATCGTATATACGCGACCCGGACACGACGATCGCCACATCGCACGCCACACGAACGAAATACGCAATTACCTCTCACGATCGCTACGCAAAACGATACGCGAGATCCACGAGAGTCGTCGGAGCCGAACCGTTACCGTCTTTATCCCGATTTATCTGAAACTACGGAACGTTACACGACACACTAACACGCGGAGAATCTACACACACTAATGCTCTATTTAGAAGGTGACTGTCGGCGGCGGAGTTCCCCAGAAGGAGCTGTCTGGATTCTCTCTCGGCCGGCTCTCCCCGTAGAACTCTTAATACGGGACACGGTACTTTATAACAGATCTCGGTCTCTCGGAGACACTGTTTTCTGAAATCAATGAGAGTCTCGGCCTCGATCGGATCCCGCAAGAAAGGCGCGACGACTATCTGAGTGGTGGCCTTACAGTACTTGATCGCTGCCGACATTCGGTCGTCCTGGATGACACCATGCTCCCTCGCAGTCCGCACGACAGTGACGATCGATTTCCGATGGCCCGGCGGGATCACGTCAGGCCCCCGCACCTGCGCACCAAGCCCGCGACAGCCCCCACGTCGATCCGCCCTGCGCGATCCATCCATCCGATTCGAGCGCCGCCCTCGACGCCCGAAATTCGGTCCGCCAAACCGCGGTAGATTTGAGCTGATTTTTGATAGTCCGGCTGGGCCGTGAACGGTGTCCCGTCTGCCAGGCTGGCCAGGCCATCGCCACGTTGACCGGTATGCGGTAGACTTCCTACCCGGTAGGCATCCTTCATACGTCTTGTAGGGTCGTCCGCTCGCTCCGCGAGCCCGAGGCTCCTCAGCGGCGACGACCGCTGGAGGCCCTTATCTCGGCATCCTTGATTTGGGTCCTCCGCGTCCTTCTAACAGAATGGCGTTGATCGCAGGGGTCTAGCGCTCGCCCCGCGAGACGCTCTGCCGCACTCGGCGAGAGGCCCGGACGTGACCCGCCCGTCGGCACATCCTTGCTGCCGTCATTTCCTCGTCCCCTCATCCGAATGTCCTTATACATCGCGAGAAGTTGGCCACACACTCGGCATTGTCTGCCCGCCTCTCCTAAGTCGCAACAATCACACACGAATACACGCAATCATACCCGAAATCATACACGAAATCATACACGAAATCATACACGAAATCGCCCAAAAGCGCCGAAAGCCCGCCGAAATAGAGAGACAGCCTCCTCTCCGGGAGAAGCGCCATCCCCGAACTTTCCCCTCGGCCGCCCCGCCGGTCAGGGTGTCGGACGTGACTATATGTCACGTCACAATATCTATTGTATATTTCTTATACATCGTATAATATATATAATAAAGATATTGTATTTTATATTTTTATATGTATATTGTATTTTTCTTATATATGTCGTATAATAATAATAAAGATGTCATGTTTCATTATTTTTTTATATGTATATCGTATATTTCTCATATGTTGTGTACATATTTTTGTATAGTAAAAAAATTAATGCAGCCTGTATAAAATTAAACAACATTGTCCTTGTGTATCCAAGAGTTGTGCTATCCATCGAATCCCAGCCATTTCACGTAAACTTCATCGCCCCTCCTGCGAAGTACTTTCTCCACGAGATACACGTCCGGGTAAGTCGCATGATGCAACTCGTGCTCGTAGAACGCTCCAGCGATAGATTTTCCACGATAGTCTTCGAGTAGATAGGTTACGGGATTAGTACGCTGCACTTTAACGATTTTAAACACCTCGGTGGTCCAATTCGGCGTGTAACCCTTTTCGAAAATCGTCTTGTATTTGCTAACGCGTACCGGGTCACCTGCTTTGAACTTTGCTAGACCCGCGATCTTTATCGCGCTGTACACCGTACCCAGGAGTTTTTCAGCGATCACGGGAGTAACGTCGACGGGTCCCATACCGATCGTTCGATGCTTGCGCGCGTTGTAAGCCATGACGCGGCAGCATGTCGACCCACTTGTAATTTCCGTTGAGCGTAAACATCTTCCACATGTCGTTCTTTAACGTGCGATTGAATCGCTCGACGACTGATGCCTTCATCACCGAATATGTGGAATAATGATTGATGTTGTGTTTCCTCAGGAGACGTTGCACGTCGGCATTGTAAAATACTTTCCCCATATCGGTTTGCAAGTTTTTCGGACACCTCTTGCTGTCTCAAATTATCTTAGCGATAGCGTTGGCTGTCTCGCTTCCGCCTTTACTCTTTAGTGGCACGGCCCACGCGTACTTGCTCAACACATCGATGACGGTAAGTATATAGTGGTAGCCTTTGTTGAAACGCGAGTACGGAC
Organism: Leptothorax acervorum; assembly: GCA_035220615.1. Taxonomy (NCBI): domain Eukaryota; kingdom Metazoa; phylum Arthropoda; class Insecta; order Hymenoptera; family Formicidae; genus Leptothorax; species Leptothorax acervorum. Next base: position 66,595 of record JASTWQ010000353.1, on the reverse strand, counting down.
GCATCTCGACGATGTCAGCCTGCCACAGGTCGTCGTACCCTCGCACTATGACGTGTCTTCGTGGAAAATTTCTTCTCGCCGGAGCATGCAGTTCCTCGACGAGTCGTTGCTTCTCGATATTTTTACGTCAATCGGATTTCGACAATGTCACGTTTTTAGCGATACGATTGGTCAGCGCGTAATAATAATAATAATATATGCAAAGAAATTATGATTTATATCTCCAACTTTTTTCAATCACTCAATAGCTGTTTATTTCTGTTTATTGTCCTTCAATAGCCGTTCTTTGTCATCCGCTGACCGTTTATAGCTATTTGTCAGCCGTTCATAGCCGTTTTTGAGCCGTTCATTAGCCGCTTGATAGCTGCTCGATAGCTGTTCTTTAGTCGCTCGACAGCCCTCCAATAGCCGTTCCTGAACCGTTTTTGGCCGTTCGTTGCCGCTTGTTAGTGGTTCGTAGCCGGTCCTGGGCCGTTTGCCCATTGTTGTCCGTTGTCGTTTCTGATTCAGCGGTAATCGAATGCCGAAGCTCATTTATCGCAATCCGTAACGCTTGCACGTCCTTCTCGTACGCAGTCAGCTTCTCGTCTAACGTTCTCAGTTGATTGCTTAACTTTTTAATGTAATAATCCACGTATAGTTTGTTGACGGCGTCGATATCAGCCTCCGGTTGCGCCACTTTACGAATCTTGCGCGACTTTGCGTCAAAATCCGTAGCGATGAGACATAGAGCGTTATTGCGCACGAAATGTCTCACGAATTCGCTCGACTGATGGTGCGAAACGGCGTTCGGCACGTCTCTGATCTGCTCGAATACCCCAAATTTGTTGATTGGCATTTCAACGTTGATTGAACAGCTCGCTACCGCGCGATTCAATTTATAATAAGACCAGCTTCGCGAAGTTCCTCGATGATCGACACGATCTCGTTGTCGTGGGCATTGTTGCCAGCGTGGCGCGAAGCGTCGAGCAATCGTAGACGATCCACCAGCTCGTTGGAATTGTCTTAGTGCACGTAGTCGATTTTATTGTTGGTTAGCGTCATCGCGCGAGGCGCGAATAATCCTTTTCCGGATTTTTTCTTCATGGACGCGGGCGGTATCAAATTCTTGATTACATCTGTGTACTTGTATCCCCTGTGGGACTTTACTCGCCCGAGAGGATCGTGATTGAATTTATGAGTGCTCGTCTCAAACAGTATATATATGTACTTTTGCATGTCCTCCTCCGTGTAGATGTTTTTATCAGGCTTGTTCTTAAAGATCAACTCGTAAATACCGGGTGTGCCGATGTAATGTACGTCGCCGATATACATGTTATCCATGTTATCCACCTTGAAACGTTTATTACCGAGCATCATTCCATCGTTGCCGAGATAAACGCCGTACACGGTATTTATATCGCTCTTTGGTTTGGCGCTCAAAAAGCCCCGATGTACTTTTGACCTAATGGATCCAAGGTATTATGCAACGTTTCTCGACCCTCCATCGTTTCCAACTCCTTTCGAATGGACGTCGCGAGCTCCGAGTCATCCGTGAGTTCAAAAACTGGCATGTTCTCGGGTAATTCGAACTTTATTGTAGGTTGCACTTTTCTCGCCGTTACGTATGGTGGAGATGATATCGGTGGAGATGAGGTTATCGGTGCAGAGGGTGTCGGTGGTACATCCAGTGGAGCTTTCGATTGACCAGATTTACGCGGCGTCGGATCCGACGAGAAGTATAATTGTTTCCTCTTTTTCGGCGTCACATCCTCGGAAAACGTGTCGATCTCGGCGTCGCTCTCCGGCTCCTCTTTCTTCACCGCGCTTGAGTTCTCAGCGATCTTTCGCAGTGGCCCGATGAGAAGCTTAAAGTGCGTGTCAAACTCAATGTCCTTCTCGATCTTACCGGTCTTCAACTCGCGAAGTTTCTTGCGAATTGATTTGCTGGTTTTCGCAATCTCTTTCGCAATCTTCTCGCGCTCTCGAATATCATCGTTCATGTCGATCGTGGTTATCGCGGAAATACGTAAAGTGTTGATCTCTCCGACGTTTTACCTCGACGAGGTACCGACAACGACTGACCGCTTCTGCGGTATCGCGAACACGTTAAATCCTTTTCTGTATCGACCATTGTTAAGCGAGCTGTCCTTGTCTATCACTACGAATCCGTAATCGTGCTGCCAACATTCACGACACAACGCGCAAAATTCATCGTACGACATGTCGGTATTCACGTGATCGTTGTACACGTGTTTCAGATTGGTGCCATCCTGTTTGAACAGAATCAGCAGGTTCGCGTTGTCGCGTATCAGATGTTTAGGTATTCTCGCGTACGTCTGACAGAGATAAAAACAATCGACGTTCGAGTGCCTGCCCATTGAAAAGTACTCTCTCACCGCGTTTTGCTTGTTACATGCCACGTCATCGAAGTCGAAGATTGAGTTTGGATACGCATCGCTCGGCGGAATGACGTCACTGTTGTTGGAGAACGTGAAGTAACCGATTCCATCGATCGACGTTAATAAATTCTCTGGATACCAATATTATGGCTGCTGTAGCGACTTTGAGTACACGTTCTCAAAACGTACACCGTGCGGACTTTCCAATAAGCTTATCAGAAAGTTGGTTTTACCGCAATTTGAGGGACCGCAAATGATCGCGCGTATAGTAGTCGGTAGCACCGTACCGTGCGTACACTTCTCCGCGTTGCCCCCCATCGACCGTGATCTGTCGTCGTAATTCGTCACGAGCATCGCCAACGGTTGTCGCACAAATTTCATTTTCACACTGCCGACTGGAGAGCTGGATCGGACGCCTATTTATAGGTGCGCGGAACCGCGAGTCGCTCAGTAGCAAAGATATTCGTCCTGTTATCAAGACCATCCGATATTTGCGATTTGAGCTCCGAACAGTTACAATTTGTGCCCAAAGCTGTTCTGTTGCAAATTTGCGGTGATCACATTCAATACGTCTGGGACAAGCTTCCGGAACATATAAAGGCGGATTTGGAGATTCAGACCTATCGCCGCTGTTACGAACATTACAATCAACCATGGCAGCGATCGCACATTGACGGTCCCGCACCATTGATAAAGAATTGCTACGAATGCCAACGAAAATAGGCAGAGGCCTGTTAAACCGCGCGATAAACACACTTCCAATTGAATTGCATATTCTAGGCTATCAGTTTTGCGATTCGGGTACTCGGCTGAAAGAACGATTAGCCAGAGGTGATCAAGGTATTAATCCATTAGACGCGGCGTGTTGCGACCACGATATAGCGTATTCGTGCAGCAACAATCTCATCGACAGACACGCGGCGGACAAGATACTCGCCAAGAGAGCGCTAGAACGTGTCATCGCGAAAGATTCGGCTCTCGGAGAGAGAGCTACCGCTACAGCCGTCTGGGCGACCATGAATGTCAAGCAAAAGTTATGAATGAGTTTGAAAACCGTGAAGAAGAAGAAGAGAGCATCGAAAAACGGATACTTCCAGCAGCGAAACGAGACGGTGGATTACCCATTCTACCGTTGCTGGGAGTTCTCGGTTCTCTGGCCGGCGGGACGGCGGGAGTGGCAAAAGCCGTGAACGATAACAAAGCCGCGTTGCGTCAGTTAGAACAGATGCGACGCCACAATCGCGCCATGGAAGGTCGTGGACTTTATCTCGCTCCATACAAACGCGGGCAGGGAGTGACATCGAAGAAGAAGAAAGGAAAAAAAAACGTCAAAGAGACGTTAAATATGCCCACGGGTGCAACTACCAACGTACAACTGCAACAACTGGCAAAGCGTATGCGCATTCCGTATTTTAGAGGTGTCTTCATGCGTGACACGTTACCGATCGACGGCATACGACGAAACGAGAGCGGTATTGTAAATTTGGACGATGCAGCTGGTCCCGGTACTCATTGGGTGGTGTACGCAAAGAGGGGAAACCGCGTGATGTATTTCGACAGTTTCGGTAATCTTCGACCGTCGAAGGAGTTGGTGCGATATTTCGGACCGAGCGTGACAAAGATTAAGTACAATCACACGCCCTTTCAAACTTATGATCAGAGCATCTGCGGACAATTGTGTCTACGATTTCTCCAGACGATCGATGAATCGGCGCGAATTTAAAGGCTGACAGTGCCCGCGGAGACTCAGTGTTGGTCGAACGGCTTTCCCGACATGTCTATGATATTCACGCTGATTGGGAAGAGCAGCATCCTCGCGGTGCACTACATTCCCGCCGTAGATTTGAGCGACAGCGACTACGAGCTCGGTCTAACAGTTTTTGAAACTTATCACACGATACCGAACGTGAATTCCTCGAATAATAAATTCTATTTCGACGAGGATTACACGGAAATTACGATTCCCGTGAGATCGTACGAGATACAAGCCATACACCAGTTTTTGAAACGCGCAATTTTACGGAAACGCCCGCAACGCGGCCAACGCGTAGGTCGTTCCAACAATCGCGATAATCATACATCGGTCGCGGGTATCACGCGAGAGGAGATCGTCAGAAGTGACATTCGCGCAAACGGCAACGAGGACACGCGAGAGAGGACCGTCAGAAGTGACATTCGCGCAAACGGCAACGAGGACGAGGACGATTACGAGGACGAGGACGAGGACGAAACTGTAAAATACCCGATGGTGCTCCGTGCTAATTACAACACGATGAAGAGCGAGATAAATTGCGCTTTCAGAGTAAACTTTAGCAAGCCTAACAACATTGGATCGTTGCTGGTATTCACGCCGGAGAGTATATTGCAACCGGGAAAATGGCACCAATCCGATCAACCGATTAATATCATTAACATAAACATAATCCGCATAGAGTGTAACGTGACCGCGGGTCCGTACAGCAACGGTAAACGTGTTCATACGATACATGAATTTCCTCCGAGCGTGCCACCAGGATATAAGATATCGGAAACGCCGGCGCAGATCATTTATCTGCCGATCATCGCGCGGAGCATTACGGAGCTAACGATACGCGTCGTGGATCAAGACGGACAATTGCTTGATTTTCGAGGAGAGGAGATCACCGTGAAATTACACGTACGACGGCAGCAGCGATAACGCGCGTGTGAGTGTGCGCGACATATGAGATGCTCGTATTGAACGACTCAGAGCACGCAAGAGATAAGACTATCTACACTACGGTAGTGACCAACGATATCATTCAATCATCACCATCATTTTCGTTGTCAGGCTGCGCTAAAAACACGAAGAAGAAGTTAAAACCATCGAACGTTGAATTTTTGCAATCTTTGGGATTCGCGGTGCGAAATATCTGAGAAAACATGATCGATATCCTTAAGGTCGGAGGCGAGCCGGTCTTTGACGATCGCGTCGTCAAGATCGAGACTCACACGTACAACCCGTACGCCAACACAACGTTTGAGCATAGAGACGAGATACGAATGCCCGTACAACAGCAGGATCTGTATACGTTGCCTTGTGAAAGTTTTCTCTACGTTGAAGGAATATTGAGGATAAAGAAAAGGAACGACGAGTCGCAGACAACGTTTGTAAATAATTTTGTGGCGTTCATGTTTGATGAAATTCGATATGAACTCAACGGCGTGGAGATTGATCGCAGCAGAAACGTTGGAATAACCAGTACTATCAAGAACTATGTATCGCTAACGTACGACAATGCTTCGATCATGCGGAATGCTGGATGGGACATTGCATCAAACATACCGGAAGGATATTTCAACTTTTGCGTACCGCTCACGATGTTGCTGGGCTTTTGCGAAGATTACAAACGCGTGGTTGTTAACGCTCGTCACGAATTAATTTTGATACGAGCGCGTAGCGACAATAATACCATTGTGGGAAATCCGACGACGAAGCCGGAAGTCGAATTGTTTAAAGTACAGTGGCGAATGCCTCATGTTACGTTAAACGAGGTCAACATGCTATCGATGCTGCGCGCCTTGGAAAACAGGCGTTATCTGAGTATAAGGTTCCGTTCATGGGATCTGTACGAGTATCCCCTGCTGCAGAGCACGACGAAGCATTCATGGGCCGTCAAAACTGCGACTCAGCTAGAAAAACCGCGATATGTCATCTTTGCTCTCCAAACTGGCCGAAAGAATGTTATGTCTCGAGATGCTAGTCGGTTCGACCACTGTAACTTGACCAACGTGAAACTTCATCTAAACTCTGAATTTTATCCATACGACGATATGAATCTGGACATTGACAAAAAACGATGCACCATCCTTTTTGATATGTATGCACGTTTCCGTAAAGCTTATTACGGATTCGACTGTTACGAAATGTTGTGCACCGTGGTCACATTCCTGACGCATGGACCTTTTGTGGTCATTGATTGCTCGCAACAGAACGAGTCCGTCAAAAGCGCCACCGTGGATGTGCGAATAAAATTTGACTGCAAAGAGAATGTATCCGCGAATACTACCGCCTATTGCCTCATTTTGCATGATCGCATAATCGAATACAACCCGTTGTCGAACGTAGTGCCCAAGATCACGTAAATTGCATTGTCTGCAAATATTCCGATATAAGAGAGGAAGATGCATCGCGATAAGGTACAGTACAGATCGCTCCTTCATTGCGTCATGATCGTGCCAACGTTTGTCGATCTGCAGGGATTCACCGTCGGGATGAAATTTGTCGTGAAGGAGGTGGCGGTGTTGCGAAAGGGGGTCTTTCTGGCGCATTACATTTTTACACACCCTATGCCGTGGAGTCTCCTCACAGAATCCGACAAGTCGTGTGCTTCCTGGTTGATTAGAAATCACCATGGATTACGATGGGAAGACGGAAACGTACCGTACAGCATGGCTGAACGCATAATTACATCGGCCGTGCTTGGTACAGAAGAGGATGACGATGACGACGAGACGCCACCGACTCTGGTGTACGTCAAGGGATGTCAGAAACTAGAATGGCTGGTGGATCTGCTTGAAAATTATGCGAGAAAAAACCTAATCGTCGAGACTCTGGATGCGGATTATGAAGATATTGAATTTTTAAATAATCTAGATGATACTAATACTATGCGATGTGGAAACCATGTTAAGAAATGCGCATTACAAAATGTATTAAAATTATTTAACTGGTGGTCACGTCAGAAAGAATTGTTTTTTAAAAAAAATAAATAAATTATATAAACTTTACAATGTTTTATTTTCTTTTCTCTTTCCCCATTAGTTGTTAGTGGTTAACAAATGTTTGAAAGATGCGTTGGCTTTCTTTGCGTTTCTTTTAACGTTTACTTTTTTCCATTTCTTAGAATTTTTTAATAACTTCTACGTAAGCAGCGCTGACATTGGTGCTTGAAATGCTGAAGGAAGGGGAATAATCCCTTCCCTTCCCTTATAATTTTTGTTACACCGAAGAGTCGTACGCGATCCTTACATGTTCAGTCTTGCATCAGTCACCCGTGTGGAAGCAGTTCGAATCTTGTAACCAACAGCGATGTACTCCTCTGCGGGAAGCAGCACAAGTATGAATTATTACGTGCCGATTCCTTGTGAAACTCCATCGAACCAGCGTAATACGTAAGTATTACTTTGCATATATTTTTCCAAAACCTATTTTTCCATAAATCATTTATCTATTTTATTCTTTTTCTACAGTTTTTTCGATAAATATAAACCTCGTTATGCGCCTCGAATCTTGAGCAGACGATTCGCATTGACACCAACTGCTTATAAGTATTTGGACATTTGGATCAGCGTGAGACCTCCACACAGTTCTTTTGTGGAATTGATCCTTGGCGACAACCGAGGGAACCGAATCGCGATGCCCTATGGAACATGGACAACGATCATGGAAAGACGCACGGACATCGAAAAACTTATAGGGTCAACCACATTTTCATCGCTGTTTATACGAGAACTAAAAATGGAACTCGTTAAAATGCGCGGTGAAAATATTGTGAAACTTACGTTACGCGACACATGCTTGTACATGAAGCCGTCAACCGTACTGTTTTTATTTAAGCTCGAACAGTGTCTCGATAATGTATACCTCGAGTTAGCACCGCAAGCGAGAGAGGTAGATGCGAAATGTAGAGAATGTGCAAGTATCTTAATAAAAAATCGTATTACCGAAAAATATGACGCCGCTAAAATCTTGTACGGCGTTTGTGATAAAAATTCAATTTTAGAATGTGAACCAATAGTGTATGCTATAGATAAAATTTTGTATGATGCCTTGAGGGAGAGACTTATTGATGTATGTGGGTGATATGATCCCTTGTTTAAATCGGGATATGATGTAGTAGGTTAATGAATAAATAAATGTATAATAACACGGTAGAAAATTTTAAATTAATTTTCCTTCCACCTCCTCCTCTATTCCTTATTTAAATTATGCGTTGCGATAATGTCTCTTTTTTAAATTATAAATTTAAGGAACTAATAAAATTATTATATTATTAAAATATTAAAATATTAAAATACCGAGGAGGAAAGATCGAGAACGCGAAGGGAAATGAGTCGAGCGAGAGAAAGAGACGTAGTACGTGACGTTACAACCCCAAAATGGCGTCGTGAAACATGTTCGGACACGAAACCCTCGACAAAGGGCTCTCCACAGAAAAGAAAAGAAAAGAAGACAAATCGACGTAACGATAATTTATTGTCGATGTCATAAATTATAGATGATCACCTTTGGGTTATTCGAAATATTACACTATGTCCCGACAAGCGCGCCTAAATTCCCCCTCTTCCTTCAACGCGGACCTATCAACGCAATTGCACGATCCCCCTCCGGGATCTTGCCTTACTAGCCCCCCCCCCCCCCCCCCCCTCCGAGCATAGAGAACACCTCATAGGGCGCGCTTGCGACTACCATCACGGTCGATATGTATAATAGATAAACAACTTATTAAATCTTATTCGGTATGTTATCTATGTACAGTTAACAATCGTATGTACCATCGGACTAGTTTGGATGGTAAAAAAGACCACGTGACTAGTTTGGACCTCAATCGATATTATCGACCGTGATCTTGGTCGCGAGCGCCATCTATGAGTCCCTTTAGGTACTACGTGGAACCCCCCTGCCCCGCTTACCCCTCGCCATAGCCCCATCCCTCACGGGAGTTACCCCCACCACATTTGAGTTAGAACTGTCCTTGCCTACCTACTAAGGTTATTAATAATAACGTTCTTTTTTTACTATAGTGCTGACTTTATTGTTATATTACAACAAATACAAATATTTTATATAATTTATTAATAATAACACTTTTAAAGTCAGTAGAATCCCAAAAGAGACCGTCTTTGTCCATTGTGCAGGTGCCAATCAGGTATACGGCCTGCCAAACTGAAACATAAATTAGAACGGGATGCATTAATTAACGAAATTAATTAATGAATTAAACACATGCTAGATGAGAAACATAAAAATTATTCATTATTGTAGCAAAATTATAGAAACCATTATTTTATCGTATTTTACATTAGAAAATGCCTCACTGCAAATATATATTTCACCGAATTACATTAAAAGAAAGAAAGCTCGTGTGCGTATGAAGAGAGCCATGTTTCAGAGATACTTTAGTCAAACTATTTGAATATTACCTTATGTAAAGTATGACCAAAGTAATAAAAATAATAATTTAATAATAACAATTAGCAAATATTTCTCCAATACTTCAATATTAAAACTTTACAAATATAAAGTGTATCAAGGTTAGTAGAGACATATTCAAAGAGAACAGATGACTCATAGAATCATGCAAAGTAATCTAAAGAACTAGGCCAAAGTTGAAACATGAGCCAAGGTTAAAATCATAAATTATTAGAAGACAAAATACCAAGAACTAAAACAATGGTGAAGCATAAGTCAAGGATAAAAACGTAAAAACTATTTCACGCGAAAGTTCAAGCTAAAGATGAGTCATGCTAAGAAGCCTATAAAAGCGACCATTATAGAGCTAGCGCGGACAGTTAAAATAGAAGAATCGACGCAAACAGTTGAAACAAAAAAGTCGACGCGGGCAAGTAAAGTGTGAAAGCCGATCAGATTAATCCGTCCAGTCGGTGAAGTTAGTCGCGCAGTAGAATTCGGTCAGTTTGGTTCTGTTGAAAGTTAAAAATTGTAACCATAAAAATTCATTTGTATCACACGAAGAATTCTAATAAAGTTATCTATTTTATACTACAAGAAAACTAAGAAAATTACTTCCAAAATTCCCTTTTACCAGAATAATAGAGGTGAACGACTCCTCCTCCTCCTCGAAAAGTGCAGCTATTGATCCTGGGGTTTCACTCCCTTAACTGCATAAAAGTACCCACAAGACGAAGGGCGCTCTGTAGGGTCGAACCTCCCGGTTCGTACAGCCAGGACGTCACACCATCATCCTTCTCTCTTCTTTTGATCCGCTATCAGAAAATAGCGTGACATAATTTGTGTCTTGTGACGAATCGCGTGAATCGATGTTCGCGTTTCGTGCGGGGTAGAATCTCCTCGCGATTGCGTATCGCGTGGATGTCGTGTAAGAGGAATACTATTGCGCGCGTTAAGCCTCGTCTACAATAGACGCATAGGCTGTGTCGTATGTTGCAAGTAGTAGTGTCGTACGAAAGTTCGTCGCATGTCGTAAAAGTGTCGCTAGACGAGTGTCTACAATAGTCGCAAGGATTGTTCGCGATAATAGCGTTAACTGTCAAGTCGACCGCGGCCACAATGGACCGGCAGTTATTATTAATCTTTCTGCAACTTTGCTCCCAATTTTTAAATTTACTATCTTTATATGGCCGTTTGCTCAGTGAATCGAACAACAGAAGATGGTGGATGCGGCCAGTAAATAGTGAAGAAAGACGGCGTTCCAAAGGGTTCCATTTAACTTATTTTCGTGAACTGATGGAAACAGATCATGAAGAATTTTTTAACTGGACCAGAATGTGGCCACATCAGTTTAGAAATCTTTATGAACTCGTTCGCCTTCGATTGTTAAAAAGGAGTCGTCGTCGTTCACTACATCCAGAGCTGAGGCTGGTTTTGACCCTGTCGTAAGTATAGATCATGCCCTTCATGCACATCTTACTTTTAGCTCAATATGTATCCTTAATGTTTTTTTTACTTTGATAAGGTACCTAGCTCATGGGGACAGTATGTTTTCAAAGAAAGCTGAATTCAGAATTGGAAAATCAACGGCATACCAGATTGTACCTGAAGTGTGCCGCATCATATGGGATGTGCTACAGCCACGTTACATGGCACAACCAACGCAAGAAGTTTGGAGATGTATTGCCGATGAGTTCATGCAAAAATGGCAATTCCCTAATTGCATTGGAGCGTTGCATGGGAAACACATCCGTATTCAGTGTCCCCCAAATTCTGGCAGTCAATATTCAAATTATAAGAAATATTTTTCATTAGTTTTGATGGCTGTATGTGACGCAAGTTACAAATTTACAATGGTAGATATAGGACAATTCGGCAGTATCAGTGATGGTGGAGTTTGGGCACACTCGGATATGTCTCATCTTTTTGAAAATAACTTGCTTGATGTGCCCCCAAAGAAAGAATTGCCTAGCACATCAATAGCAACGGAATATGCGCTTGTAGGTGATGAAGCTTTCCCCCTTAAAAAATACTTGCTACGTCCGTATCCCCGTCTTCAATTGAACAACAAGGAGAGGGCGTTTAACTACCGATTGTCACGAGCATGGCGGGTTATTGAAAATGCTTTCGGCATTCTGGTGTCAAGGTGGCGAATTCTTACAAGACCCTTATGTTGTTCTCCAGAAAATGCTGAGCACTTAGTCAAGGCCTTGATCTGTCTCCACAATTTTGTAATAATAGGAGAAAGAGAAATTGCTCCAGCTCGCAGGAGGTACTGTCCACCACAGCTGATAGACAGAGAAACAGGAGAAGGTATGGTTTTGGGAGGAGTATGGCGAGGACACGGAGAACAGGGTGATCTGGTGCAAAATATTGGTCGGCTATCGAGTAATAACTCAAATGTTGCTGCACGCGCCCAACGTAATGTGCTACGGGATTATTTTGTAACCGAGACAGGGGAGGCTCAAGTCCCATGGCAATACCAGCGAGCATTCGGAGGTTACAACATTAATCCTCCTGACTGTCATTAATCTTTTACTTATGTTTAATTATATTTAATTAGTGTTAATTTTAATTTTATATTTCATTTTTATAGATTTATTTAAATTCTAAAAGTATAACACAACGCAATAAGAACACACTTGTAAGAATTGCAAATAATAATGTTTTATTACTTATTTTTATGAGGTTATTTTACAAATAGTAAATAATACTAGCAAATAATACTATTTATACATTTTTATAAATAGTTGAGTAAAAATAAAAATAAGTTGTATTTATAAAAAGAATAGAATTGTTTCTTGCCCACATATCAATAAAATAAAAAGTAATTCTCTCTTCTAATGGACATTATATTAAACAAAACAAAAATATTCTATTAAAATAAAAATAAGTTGTATTTGTAAAAAGAACAGAATTGTTTCTTGCCCACATATCAATAAAATAAAAAGTAATTCTCTCTTCTAATGAAAATTATATCAAACAAAACAAAAATATTCTACTTTCTATTCTTTGGTATAACACTTTTGTGAGGAACATTGTGCACAAAGAGAAGAAAAGAGTTTATCCAAGAACATTTGAAGAGTATTTATCTAATACTGCCATAATTTCGCTGACATTTAACCTTCATATTTGAAGGAACTTTCTTAAGAAAGCATTTAATTAAAACCAAGGCAGAATCCTCTTCAACTGATGGAGTATGCTCAGGCTGTGTTAAATTAACACTGATGGTATCACAGACAGAATTTATTTTTGCTGCAGTGCTATTAATTACGCCGTGCACTTGTTCTATCGCAGCCTTCTTTTTAGTGTAAAAGTTATCAGGAAGGGGAATAATGGACGGCTGACTCCCAGAAGCTGACCTACTCGATGAGTGACTTACTGAAGCTACATCGTCGTCAAATTCTTCAGCAGTTGCTGTATTTGATTTTTTAAATATATCTTCAACCTGTGCATTCCAAAAGTAGACATTTCCTGTTACTTCTTGGCTTTCTTCTGCTACTTGGCTTTCTTCTACTACTTGGCTTTCTCCTACTACTTGGCTTTCATCTACTATTTGGCTTTCATCTACTATTTGGCTTTCATCTATCTCTATTACTTGGCTATCTCTAGATTTTTCACACATGACCTCTTTAGTATTTTTTGGAGTGCGAGTGATAAATGACGGAATAACAATAGTAACAGGATTGTCACCAATTTTTGTGTCTTCACGTGATTTGAATTTTTTTCTGCTGACATTCGACTGCGTCCTGCAAAGATAAACATGTCAAGAAAACTTGGATATACGATTAAACCAAGCCAAGTTAATAATGTGAGTGGACTTACTTTCTTGGTTTGATGACATCCTTCAGGAATGACATATCACTGAAGAGGGGCCACGTTGGCTTGTAGGACGGTTCATCACTTCCAGCACCAGAACGGGGTTGACTGGCAGTCACCTTGCGCATTTCTCTTGAATACTGGTCTCGAAGACTCTTCCACCGAGTTGAAACCGCTTCACCTATGTAATATGCATTAATCATGGGATGGTCGAGCACTAATAGCACATACATAACCTCACCAATAGTCGATAGTCAATAGACAATAGTCAATCACACTAGGATAGAAGAGTAGGGCCTAGCAATATATGATTCTTAACAAATATTTCCTCACCTGTCAGTGGCTCTGATAATAGGGAGCCAATCTGCGAAAATGCTTGACTGATTGTGTCCTTGTTCTTCTTGTCAATTTTCACACGCTTCTGCCACAATAGGGGGTTTGACCGGACAAAGGCTATTATCTCTCTATTAATGAGATGCTCCTCAAATTCTATTTCACTCATTTTTAATGGTGATTAAAACCAACAAAAATAAAAAAATACTAGCAAGATCAGCTAGCAATTAATACACGCAAATCGTCAAAACACTTTTAGCGTACAACGTACTGTGCTGTGATTGGCCGATTTCATGCGACACGCTTGTCGCAGTCGTAAAAAGTTGAAGTTGGCTCAACTCCGTGCGACAAGGGCACTTGCGACTGCGACAGCTTTGCGTCCGGAAACAGTACTCTTGCGACATTCTCATGCGACATACGACACAGCTTTTGCGTCTATTGTAGACGAGGCTTTACGTTGTCGCGTTCAAGATTCTTAATTGCGTGTAATTGTAATAATCGCGTCTTCTCGCGCCGAGTCGGTTGTTGTCGTGCTGTTCGCCGCGAGTTTTTTGTGTCGCGCACCAAGTTCGTGCGTTCGCGGCGTAGCGTATTTTCGCTGGCGGCGGAATCCTCTCGCGGTTGCGTTTATCTTGAGCGCGCCCAGCGAGGCGTAATATTTTGCGTGATTTGAGGTATCATTTTCTTCGATTATTTTATACTGCGTTATCCTGAGCATATTATTTTCAAATTTTATCACGCTATTTTCTAATAGCGGATAAAAAGGCAGAGAATGGATGACGGTTTTCTCTATAGCGAGTTCTTCGTACCAACAAGGCGGATAATTAGCCGCAAAATAATCAGTTGAGTGCCAGACGCGTGCAATAGTTGCGTGACCGAATCGCGAAACTCGCAAAAATACTCAACGACAACCGATGTACGAGGGGCTGTCTGACTCAACCTAATGGTAGAGGGGCAGGGCAGCGCTCAAGGTCAGCGGGATGAGGGGCAAATAACGCACGCGAGAAATCGTCAATTCTGAGTAACAAAGATTAAAAGTATTTATTTAGAAGCACAGTAAGAAATAATAGAAAAAGATTAACAAAGTTTATTTAATAATTGATAAATGCAGTACCGGCAAAAGTGATTAAATAAGAGATTGACAATAGATCGTAGAAAATAATATGCTTAGGATAACGCGGTATTTTTTCTTTTATTAAACACCCAGGTTAATTCACAATCTGTCGTATAGGACAATAAGTAAATTTTATAAAGCTATACAGTAACTTGTTGATATTTCCCCATTGGTCAATATCCTCTTAACCCACAAGTTAAACAACTTATTATTGAATACTGGGATTTTTGCAACTAAGTAGGCCTAATTACTGATTTTCTTTTCGGGATGATTGTTTAGGAAAATGATCTATGTCGATATCGCTTGGTATCTATCGCTCGCTAGATTAATATTGACGCTTTCCTATTTTAATGTGGGATACGCTAAGAAACTTAACTCCATTTACATTGAATCTTTTTTATTTAAACATTTTAACTTTCAATGTTTTGAACAGTGAACATTTTCGACAACAAGAACAAATGGTATTTTCTTTATTTTGCTTTCCTCGATTATTTCTCTTCTTGTTTCCTCTACCTCGAGGTTTAGCCTGAGTTCCTATACTCCTCACCGTCGCCTTCGGTCGGTATGACTCGGTAGTCTGCGAGGCTGCGCCTCTAAGTTCCACCGTCCGATATCCTCTGTTGCTCGGTTTGGGAGAAGGAGGAAGAGGAGAAATTAAACGAGGAATCTCAACGTCCTTCAGAATCGACTCAAGGTTAGGTTTCGGGGTCGAGGTAACTGGAAGGAAAGGTTTCTTTTTGTTAGGAGATACAAATAATGTTGGTAATGTCGGGCGACTGGCGCCGAGAATTGGCGAATGCTCGCCTTGGCGACTAGCGCCTGACAGCGACTTCGCACTGGTCGAAAGATTACCTCTTGGTGACAGCGACCGGGCGCCGGAGGCGGGTGGACTCTCAAGGATCGGTAACGATCGCCCTGTCGAGCGTCGAGCGTCAATCTCCCGGTGGCTGGCACAGGAGGGCGGATCGATCACGATAACCTTTCTCGAAGGTTCTGAGGTCGTGGTCCTAGTGTTTGAAGGCGACTGTGCGCCTTTGACTGCGAACACCTTCCTCGGAGGATCCGGGAAGAGATCCGGAGCTGACCGCTTGGCACTGGGAGGCGGCTGAGCGCCGTTGGCGAAGCAGTCGTTCAGGACGACCTTTCGTCTTGCAGCGTAATGCCGCAAGGATAGCGGCTGTGTTCTCCGGCGGACCGTCTAACGCGCTACAACCTCTTCTCCGGCGAGCCGGGAAGGGTCCTGGGTGTTCTTTGAGAGTGGCGTGGTGAGGCTGGCTCGACCGCTCTAGCCAACTGCTTTCGAAAAACTCCGAGTTTTCTCTGCGATGGGATCCTCTTTTATACCCGAGAAAATCGGCGGCGAGTATCAACAACGGGGTTGATAGGATACTTGCGTTCCGTGAATTTTGCAAACTGTCATCCTGGAAGCGATCTGAAATTCTCGCTTTCCGATGACTTGAAACTCTCCGCGTTTTGACGACTTGAATTTGCCCCGCGCGCATCGTAAATTCTAACCCGCTTTCAGTCGCGGAAACCACGTGCCGTCGGAGCGGAGGCGTGTCGTCGGAGCGGAGGTTACCCTGAGGCTGGTGGCGGACGGAGGTTGCCACAATTGCATTAACAACTAGATATCCAAATATGATTAATTAAATCTTGGACTAAGGTCAATAGGTTTAAAACGTTTTAATCTACGTTTGTCGGTTTTTTTACTAAGAAGGTTTACTGCAAGTTCGTTTGGATGTGTGCTTAGCCTCACACTACAATTTACGCTATGTGTTTTTATTTCTTCCTTCACCGAAGCTATCTTGAGGTCTCTTTGTATCACTTCGTTAGGAACGAACCACGGTGCGTTCACTATGGTCCTTAGTACTTTCGACTGAAAGCACTGAATAATTTCAATGTTAGAATTGCTTGCTGTGCCCCAAAGCTGGATTCCATATGTGCACACCGGTTTTAGTATAGCAATTGTAGAGCAAGGTTTTGTTTTTTAACGTGAGTTTTGACTTACGTCCCAGAAGCCAGTACATATTGTTGCGCCGGTGCATCCCAGTGGAGTCGTCGATGTCGTCGAGACGAAGCGCGATCGCATCATGATGAAGCGCGTAACAGAAGATCGCGGCCCTTAGCAACCGTTGTTGTTGTTACCGGAATCTTTGACTGTTCCAACGTGTTCTTTCGCCGTTGCGAATATTGAATAAAGCTTTTCGTTACCACAAAGAGGAGTCTTTATTCCCGGCTCGGGAGTGTGCGGCGCGTTCGTGCATGCGCGAGTGTAAAAGTGAGTGCAGCGGACGCGCGACGAGCATAACATTTGGGGGCTTGTCCGGGATCGGACGGGAGAAGAGATCGAACGAGCGTAACATTTTGGGAAGACGCTATGGCGACGACGTCGGTTGCTACGCGGGCAGCGGAGGCTCCAGCGAGGAAGAGGCTGTGTGCTGGAACACCGGAGCTTTCTCCCGAGGCGCTAACTCTGCGTGCTATCGCCGAAAAGTTGCGAGAGTTTCTTCTTCTTCTTGTGACCCAATGGATTTCCGACTCAAATCTTAAGGAGGAGCGGCAGCAGCAGCAACTAGGACAGGCGGAAATGCGGGCGCAACTGCAGGAGTGGGATGCGTCGTTGCAACATCTCGAGGAGCGGCTGCTTCAATTTACGGGCCAATCACTTCCAATTTCTTCGAATTTTGAAACCGCGGGTGTAACAAATATTGGTTCTCGTAACAAACTCGGTTATAAGTCGAAACCCGACACGTATGACGGGAATGTCTCTCTCCGCGAATTTCTAGCTCAATGTAATTTGATCGCGCAAGCGAACGATTGGGGATAATCTGCAAAAACCGTGGCTTTAATCCCAAAGGACACTTCCGGTCAGACTGCCCTTCTCTAACCGCGGGGGAGAAGGAAAACTCGGGTTAGCCAAGCTAAGCGGGGCACGTTCGGCTGGGGTGAGAAGATCCCGTTAGAGTAAATAGAATTAGTGAAGGTTTAAATAATTTGTTTTTTTTGTTTCCGCGGCCGAGTTGATGGCCGAACCTGTAAGTTTGGAATCGTTACGGGCTCAGGAGGTCTATTCTGTAACTCCTTAACGACGTTGTAGTTATCGTTAAGTGAGTTTATCGACAGTTTTAACGAAAGTTGTATTCTGTAACACATCAAAGCGATAGATGTCGTTAAAATTTGTCGATAAGAAACCGAGTTCTGTCGTTATGCTATCGAGGGGTCTTGAACCCCTCGACTTAGCTTTATCGACACACTTTGACGCGTATATGTCAATGTGTATGTGCAAATATTGTGCATAACCTCAGTAATAAAGTGCGACAAAAATGAAAAATATAAGGTAAGAAATTAAAGTTATGACTTTTTATTTAACACACATTATCTCAAATTAAAAAAATAATTATAATGTTTGTTATGTAAATTATATGTGTAAATATGTATATGTATAAGTATCAATACTAACAAGAAATGCAATATAAACATAAATAGTAATTATATAAATAGTAACAAAATAAATATATTTTTAGCATATATTTCTATTATTTATTATTTTCATTGCATTTATAATTTTAGGAATATGGCTGAAGGATATTTAGCATGGAATTTGATGGTTTTGGAAGAAAGAGTAAGAATCATGGAAAGAAAAATTGAAAGAAGATTGTTGCGTGATGCACAAAATCCATTTGAACTTCCAAATAGAGAGTTTTTTGCAAATTATAGACTTAGTAAAGAATTACTAATGGATCTTACAAATATGTTAAGACCACATTTACAACCACTACGTGGAAATGGTTTAGCTCCAGAAGTTAAAGTATTAGTAGCGGTTGAATTCTTTGCTAATGGGAGTTACCAAAGAGCAGCAGGAAATCAATGTGAGTTTGCTTTAAGTCAACCATCCACCAGTCGTTGTGTACGAAAAGTAGCATGGTTAATAAATAGATATTTATTACGACAATGGATAAAGTTTCCAATGACACAACGAGAAAGAACTGCTGCACGAAACAAATTTGCAAATGCTCGTCAACCATTTCCTGGTGCTATTGGTGCTATAGACTGCACTTATATTAATCTTCTCGCACCACGTTTACATGAAGAGGCATATGTAAACCATCATGGAAATCACTCACTAAATGTACAAGCAGTAAGTACAACCTTGTTCTACATAATTACAATCTATACATTATTATATTTATTTATACTTAGGGTGCTTTCCAGCAAGCAACACAAGTGACACTGCGTAATACAGTGTCCATTAGTGAGACACACTGATATGTTCTCTCTCACATTAGTGGACACTGTGTAACACAGTGTCACTATTGTGTTGCTTGCCGGAAAGCACTATTAACAAATCTTAAAACGTATAAATAACAGTTTTTATTTCTGTTTGTTGCAATGTTAATAATAATCTTTATTATTAATAATAAAAATAATATGTTAATAAAATATATGTATATAATCACATATTTTACAGATAGTCGATCCAGATTTAAAAATATTAAATATAAATGCACGTTATCCGGGAGCACGACATGATGCATTTATATGGAATGCTTCTCCCATTAGACGAATAATGGAACATTTTTATAACAACGGTGAAAGAAGAACTTTTATAATTAGTATGATTTTTGACTTTGTAATAAGTATTTTAAAAAGAAAAATATATATATACTTATAAATTATATTTTAATGTGTTTATTATATTTTTTATAGTTTTTAAAACTAATTTTTAAGGTATATATTTATTTTGTGGTCTTATTTATTTGATATATTATTTGAATTATATAGGAGATGATGGATATCCGTTGATGACACCATTATCTCACTATCCTCCACAGAGTCGACAATTTAGATACAACGAAAGACTGTAAAGCACGAGTAGTTGTTGAAAGGTTTTTTGGAGTACTGAAAGGAACATGGAGATGTCTCTCATTTCAACGTGTGTTGATGCACGCACCTGAAATTGCCGGACAAATTGTAAATACGTGCGCAGTGTTGCATAATATGCGACTACATTATCGGCTACCAATGGAAGAAGAAAATAATGACATTCTATGTGCAGCTGAAAATGTATATGTCGAAGATGCAGAAGCAAGAGAAGAAGTGATGAATCAGAGAGGACCCAGAGCTGTTGCACAACGTATACAGAATCAAATAATGCAAGAGTGGTTTCCTAATAATCCATTGCATGAAAATAACTAAAAATATTAATTATTTGTATAATCGCATAATTGTTTAAAAATGTATATATTATGTATATATTAATGTATATATTAATGTATATATTATTACTACTTTATATATTATTACTAGTTTTATTAGTATGTATATATTATTACTTTATATATTATATATATACTTTATATGTTATTACTTTACATTATAGAACTATGTTTTTTATTTACATATGCCTAAAATTTTAGAATATAAAAAAGTAGTGAAAAAAATAAAATTCATAAAAATTGCATCAAGCAACAAAACATATATTTTTTGTCTCTCTCCTTTTCTGTAATTTCTAGTTATATGTATACACACATTACATATTAAAAATAATGTTCTATTATAAAATAAGATTACATAAGTAACTTTTTGAAAAACATCTTTGGATCATTTTAGAAACACTACGTATTCATTGGGTTCCAAAACGTCCTCTCTGAGTAAAATTTTACTCAATATAATATAATATATGTTATGTGTACTATATATTTCGAGTAAATATTTCCTCGGAGAGAACGTTTCGGAACCGAACCTAAATGCAATAATACTGAATCATTACATAACAAAACATAAAACATTACATAAGTAACTCTTTAAAATACAAAATAAGGATTGTTTTGGAAACACTACATACTAATTAAGTGCAATCCCAGTGAGAAATACCTCATCAAAACGATATCAAATTGACGTCAAATAGATGAAAATTTCACCGAGTCGAAGGCAATTTGATGTCGATTAAGTGGTCATTTCTCACTGGGATAATATATGTGGCGGCTCTCCGCTAGCCACCAGGAAGTAACCTTGTCGCTCTCTCCCGTCTCTCCCGTCGATGGTAATGAGGCAGCTCCACAAGCAATCTAAAAGCCTCACCGAACTAATCGTTGCGAGAATGCGACCATCAAGGTTTTGCCCTCTCCGACGGCACACGACGCGAAGACAAGATCATCGGGGTTACATCCTCCCCGTCGGCACGCGCAGAACTCAGGTTAACATTTACGATACGCGCGAGAGAATTTCAAGTTGTCGAAGCGCGGAGGCATTCAAGATATTAATCAGCGCGTATTTCAAAACGATGACCGGGGGCGAGATTCAAGGGATGAAAAGTCGCCTAGCAACCAAAGTCGCCAAGCAACCAAGGGTTGTTACCGGGATTTTTCGGTATAAAAGACGGACTGATTTCCACAAAATGCAGAGAAATCCAGCAGCAGTCGACCACAGCGGATCTCCCGGCCTCAAGACGGAGAGAAAACCAAGACACCCAACCCGCGAGGAGGAGGCCATAGCGCAGGCTACGCTACGCCGAAAAACTCGCCCGCTTCCTCTGCAACGGTACGCAAGTCAGAGAAAGGTTGTCCTGAAGGATCCTCCGGTCGCCGGCGCTCAGCCGCCTCTCGGCGCCAAGCGCCCCAGGATCCGACCAGTCACTTTCTCCGTCGGCGCTCTGCGCTCTAAGAGTCATCAGGCGTCGAGTAAGAAAACGTCGCCGAGAGAGAAACGCTCAACAGGAGTGGTCCGACCGACTCCCAGCAGGGAACGATCCTTACCGAATCTAGACGCAAGTCCGATAATTACAGGCGCAGGATCGCCTTCAACAGGTAAAAATTCATTCAGCGCTCAGACGCTTACTGGCGCCAGACGCCTTTCCACCAGAGCTCAAACGCCTACTGGCGCTAGACGCCTTTCCACCAGCGCTCAGTCGCTTACTGGCGCCGGACGCCTATCTACCAGCGCTCAGTCGCTCACAGGCATTAGACGTCAGAATCGCTCTTCGCCGATTCTCAGCGCTAGTCGCTCCTTTCTAAAAAAGAATTCTCACTTTTATTTAGGAGCATCAACACCGAAGGACTCACAAAGGAGACCAGCCTGTGTGAACACTTCCCCACTTGGCTCAGCAGGTTCAACTCCGCCGTATGACTGGGTAATACCGCCGGTAATTTCCCCTGTGCTGCTCTCACCCTTCCGCGTTGTCTCCGAGGGGACACAAGCTGGAGTCGCCTGGAAGAGCTTCAGGGACACAGCAACTCAGACAGAAGGAAGAGCTAAAGAGAAAGAAAACCGGAGATCCGTTGCCACACAAACAAAGACACGAGGGGGAAGACAAGAGAAGGAAAGAAGAGAGAGATCTAAAAGATATCGAAGTCACGAAAGAGATAGGGAAGATAGACGAAGAAAATATCAACGCTTTTAACTGTCTCTCTAACAATTCATCAATTACTGTTTCTCCTACAATAAAAACTGTTTCACTCATGTTAATGTTATATCTTTCAAAATGAAATAAAGAATAATAAACTAATTAATTAAACTAATTTCTTAGCGATAAGCACATTAAGCAAATAGGATAGCGAACGAAAAATATATTTGAGCGTAAAGCGCACGCCGTATTAATTAAGCGTTAATCGCTCACAAACTCGTTATTAAATATCCTAAAATATACTTAGGTCAAAATTCATAGTCGTTTCTCAAAATTTGAGTTTATCTTTAGATACGGGTCATTTCATTGGCTACAATGTATCTAAAGATAAACTCAAGTTTTGAGATACGACTATGAATTCGGATTTTAATCTGTTAAACTTTCGTTATTTGTTTCTTTATTTGTAAATTTCTCAATAGCTTGGCCGAATGTAACAAGAGCTTCTGCTTGAAGTTTCATAGCTTCAGCTAACATCTGTAAAAAAAGGATATTATTAAAATAAAAACTAAAAAAAAATGTTTTGTGTATTTATGAATAAAAATACCAACTCGCATTGCTTCTGCATGTTTATCAGCAATCTTTTCAAATGATTGTCGAGCTTCATGCAATTGCACTCCTAAACGTGTAGAAGATGTACCTGTAAATTAAAAAAATAAATTATTATATTAAATGCAGATTTTATATATTTAAGGGCCACTTCACCAAACTACGGTTAACCTAATCGTTCGTTAAAGGTGCGGCAACATGACAAAATAATTTAATGTGATCAATTGCATTGCTCACATTAAATTATTTTGTCATGTTGCCGCACCGGAGTTTGGTTGAAGTAGCCCTAAGGCTCAGTTTCACCATTTACTTTATTAAACAAAGTTTAATCACAGTCGAGAATAAAGTAAATGAAACTGGACCTAAGACAGATATTAATTTTGTATTATAATTACGTCTTGTACGGATCGATTGTGCACTGGAAGATATGTCTTGTCCACTGGATTGTGCATTAGGAAGAATGTCTTCTAAAATGTTTGTTGATTGTGAAGTAGTAGGTCTGGTTTCTGATTGCAAAGTAGAAGGTATGGTTCTTGATTGCGAAGTAGAAGGTATGCTTGTCGATTGTGAAGTGGAAAGTATGCTTGCCGATTGCAAAGCGGAAGAAATGTTGGACTCATGTGAAAATACTAATATATTTTGCTCATCGAAATCGTCTTCATCCTCCAAATTATTTGTACCACCTAAAAATATATTATATATAAAATATCCTAACTTCATTTGTATATAAGTACTAACATAAATATTACAAAACATAATTTTTTTATACTATAAGAAATAATATAAGAAATAATATAAGAATAAGTAATAATATAAGAAAAGGAATAAAAGAAAAAAGATTACTAACCAGATTCATTTGGTAACTGAAATTATTATTGGAACTGGAACATTTCTCAGAACATGTTCATTCCCGGCAGCCAATGTTTCTACAGCATTCTAAAAGTACATATAGTAAAAAACAATTTTTAATGTGTGTTATATTTTAAACATCCATACAAAAATACATGGACATAACAAATATATACAACAAAAAATAATCATATGGTTAAATGCAACATGAATCAAAATATTATATGTACTGACAATTAAAAATAAAAGTTTTAAAGTAAAAATTATTCAATACAAAAAAAAGTTTAGTTTTTTCTCTGATTGATTAAATTTTACTTTTTTATGTTTAATTTTCAATACATAATTTCATACGATCTGTTAGCTTACAGTATACTCTTCAGGGAAACTATCTGGGACATCTGACAGACCTTGTACATATTCGTGTCCAATGATTCCTAATATCCTTTTGTCTAATTCCGACAATACTATATTTACAGGATTATTTCCTGTTGCTGCTCTGCTTTTTCTTAATTTTTGAACTTTTTCTGATACTTTTGATTTAAGATCTCTCCATGTCTGAAATAAATACCCAACCGTTCAAGTAAAAATATAACAAAAACTCAATTATTAGTTAATATATATATATATGTATGTGTGTATGGGTTTGTGTGTATGTATGTGTCCTGCATACTTACAATTTTCCAAGATTTATAATCTTTTACTTTTCCATTAGGTGTCAAGGAATTTAGATGTTTTGCTAATTCCTCCCAATTTCCCTGTAAGGTGTTCTTGCCCTCCAATGTATAAAACTTTCCTGATGCCACGTGTGGATGATGCTCCAAGTACGTGACAAGCGCTTCTATCTGTTGGGATGTAGCTCTTGCCTGTCTTTTTGCCATTTCGATGAGCCAAATATATTATTTCTGTAAATAATATTCTTATATTAATACTTTAACCTCATTATTGTGTATAAGTATTAACATAATAAATGTACCACGCATAAATTTTAACATATGTATATATACAATTAATTTTTCTTGTCATTTCTTAAACAGTTTTTAACAAATATGAAAAACAATATTAATTACAATATATTAATCAAAATATGTATTATACTTACAATTTATTTTTGTTTTCTTTTAGTCGGCAGTCGGCATGTCAACATAATAAAACTTGTGCGTTCCTAAACTCATTATAAAAATACTGAGCTTTGATTGGCTGAATATAACAATCTTTATCTTAGATATTATCTTAAAGAGTTATTTTGAACCGAGTTTTATCGTTTTGATAACGATGTCGCTATCCTATTTTGTATCGATGCCTTGTCGTTAGACAGACTTATAGAATAGCATTATCGTTATAATGTCGCTAGCGCAAGCGACGAATTTCGATATATAACGACAAAAGATACAGAATAGACCTCCTGATAAGTCGGTACCTGTTTAGAGATGATTTAGTGAGTTCGCCGAGATTGCCTATTCTTCCGGCAGAATATCTCTTAAATTATTCTACAGGGGAAAACTCAGGTTAGTTGTCCTTTTTGAAATGGGAATGTTTTTAGATTTTCCGATATTTGAGGTAGGTATTAGTGTCGAGTGCATTTCACTTCTTTCTTCAAGGAGGTTCCTCTCCATTTGGTGGAATTTTTTCGAATTTTGAGATGTCTTCGAAAGTCTGAGCAACATGAAAGATAGTTTTTCTTCAAACTTTGAAACCGACTTTATCTGGAGCCCGGAAGATTATTTAATTAATTTGTTTTAATTTATTAAAGTGAGAGAAGATATTCTTCCTTCTTTTACGTTTTCAGCTGCGAATGCTGTCGGAAGGAGGGAGCTTAATGGTTCGCTTCTGCGCGCGCAGTAGAGAGATGCCAAATGACATCGGGCGAAGTCAAACAATTTAAGGAAGAAATTAAAAGAAGTCTGCCTCTCTCACGGTTTCCCGTAGGACTTTGGGCGAATGCCGAGGCGGGGCCTGGGGGAGTCCCATGTGACGTTGAGTCCTCGGGAAGTTACCCCCTCCCAGTCCGAAGACTTCGAGAAGATTTTCCTCAAGAAGAAGACTTCGACCACGAAGAGGGAGCACAGCAGCGGTAAAAAGAAGAGGGCGACGGAATCCTCGTCGAGTCGCGCAACTCGGTAACCTGGTCAGCAGCCCAGGGTAAAGCAGGGAAACACGAAGATCGACGTTGGGCCGTGGAACTCTGGAGGCTTCATATTCGGTTGTCGGGATGACAACCGGAGAAAGAAGGGGGCAGTGTTGCGCCTGTGCATCTCCCGTGGTATCGTCATGAAGAAGCGCGATCGACATGAAGCGCGCTATGAAGATCGCGGCCCTTAGAAACCGTGGTTGTTGTTATCGGAATCTTTGACTGTCCTGACGTGTTCTTTCGCCGTTGCGAATATTGAATAAAGCTTTTTGTTACCACAAAGAGGAGTCTTTATTCCCGGCTCAGGAGTGCGCGGCGCGTTCGTGCATGCGCGAGTGCGAGAGTGAGTGCATTGGACGCGCGGCGAGTATAACAATATTATGTAATTTCAGTCCTAGTTGTTTTTTTTTTTCGTGCAGATGTTTCTTCCAAGTTAGGCGCTGGTCAAGGTGAATCCCAAGATATTTAACGTTGTCTTCTTGTGGTAAAACTTTATTGTTTAAGGTCACCGGTAGGCAGGTGTCTCTCCTCGTTGTAAATGTAACGTGCGTAGATTTTGACTCGTTAATTCTGACTCTCCATTTTTTAGCCATGGCTGGATTTTGATCAAAGATTCCTGCAGTCTCTCCGAAGCGGTAATAGGGTTACTGTGAGATGTCAGTATGGCTGTATCGTCTGCAAAAGTTGCTGTAATGGAGTTATTTGTTGAAGGTAAATCAGATGTAAATAAAAGATAAAGAGTAGGTCCGAGGACACTACCTTGTGGTACTCCAGCCTGTATAGAATATAATTTTGTAAGAGCTTCATTATATT
The DNA here is from genome assembly GCA_035220615.1 of Leptothorax acervorum. Lineage (NCBI taxonomy): Eukaryota > Metazoa > Arthropoda > Insecta > Hymenoptera > Formicidae > Leptothorax > Leptothorax acervorum. The sequence goes on along the minus strand of JASTWQ010000353.1, from coordinate 40,057 downwards.
TAACCAGAAAATGTCTGTCGCTTAGGTACGATTTCAATAAATTGAAATAGCTGTGTGGCAGATATTGTTTGATTTTATAAAGCAAACCAGAGTTCCACACTTTATCGAATGCTTGAGTTAAATCGAGAAAGGCAGCGGAGCAAAATTCTTTTTTCTCTATGCTATCATTTATTGTCCTCACTGCTCTGTGCACTTGTTTGATAGTTGAGTGTTGCCCTCTGAATCCAAATTGGTGTTTAAGAAGTAAATTTTCCTCTTGTAGAATTCTTAGTCTTTTTAGAATTAATTTTTCGAAGACTTTTGATAACATAGGCAATAAACTGATTGGCAGATAAGATGTTACTTCTACTGGGTCTTTTCCAGGCTTTGGTAGTAGTATAATTTGTGCCACTTTCCAAGTGTTAGGTATATAGCTGAGCCTCAGGATCTCGTTGAAGAAAGATCGAATCCAGGCGTCTTCTTTGGGTTTAGATGATTTTTAATTGTATCCTTAATTTCTTTGACCTTGAAGTTTCTTAATGGCCGACATGTTTCCAGTGAGGCTTCAAGAAATTGGTGAATTTCCTCCTCTTCTTGTGAGTCAATTTCTGGATCGAAGGGTTTAAAGACTTCTGCCAGATGTTTAGCGAATGCAACAGCTTTATCAGAATCGCTTCTTGCCCAATTACAATGAGGTAGTCTAATCGGTGGGATTGGTTGTTGAGGTTGTTTTATTTTCTTTGTGGTTTTCCTCAGTAAATAATCAGTGGTTTTAGTAGCTGCAAGACTTTCAAGATATTTTTGTATAGCTAGGTTTTTTCGTTCTGGAGCAATGTTTTAAGTTCCTTCGTCGCCTTGTTGAGTTTAGATTTGTCTATAGCCAAGCGCGTGATCTGCCACCTCATCCTGATCTTTTTTTTTTTTAACATTGGTTTTGACGTTAAGTGAACAGTAAAAAATAATTGAAGAAAATGAGGCTGTAGTTCCGAAAAGCCCATACCTCCGATCGTTCTGAAATTTTGTATACTATTATATTTTGATATGCTAATTATGAATATGTCAATAAAAATTGGCGCAAAGGTCATTTTCTAGGTAAAAATGAAAAAAAATTTTTTTTGCATATTTTTTAATTATATAAGTAAATATACATTTTAGTACAAATAGTTTCAAATAAAAATTGTACGTCTCTTAAGAACGTAACTTTTATATTCTATACGCTATTACTGTAAAAGCAGTACTTAACGAGAAAAATGTGAGAAAAAACGAGATAACAAAAAACTATTTTGTTTTATATTATTTAGAAATCCCGGTACGGGATGGACCTCGCTTTACAACTTAGCATGTAGTTTGTAAGTGAAACTCCAAATGGGGGGTCCAGGGGGGCAAAGCCCCCAGGCGGGGGTAGGGTGGCGGAGCCCCCCGAAAAGGGGTCCAGGGGGCGAAGCCCCCGGCCAGGGGAGTTCGGGGGGGCGGAGCCCCCCGACTTTAATATAACACTTTTCTATTGCAAAAGCATCATTCATTACGAAAACAAGACTTAATTTGATAGAAGAAACTGTCGTGAAACAGGCGTTGGCAGGCAGGGTGGTTGTGAGGAGAGGGGCAACGCCCTACCTTGCGTAGGGGTTTTGCTAATCTTTTCTGTATCTATTTTTGGTATATGGTAGACTCATCACTTTAGTAAGGCAAAGATTTAATAGATATACAGATTTTATATGTCAAGTTAATGAAACATCCTACCTTGCGTACGGGGACTTGCTAATCTTTTCAGTATCAATATTATTAGTATATGGTAGACTCATCACTTTAGTAAGGCGAAGATTTAATAGATATACAGATTTTACGTGTCAGGTGAATGGAATTGAATGTTCATTTGTATTTTTCTTGTTAAGTACTGCTTTTACAGTAATAGCGTATTGAATATAAAAGTTGCGCTTTTAAGAGACGTACAATTTTTATTTGAAACTTTATACTAAAATGTATATTTATTTAGATAATTAAAAAATATGCAAAAAAAATTTTTTATTTTTACTTAGAAAATGACCTTTGCGCCAATTTTCATTGACATATTCATAATTAGCATATCAAAATATAATAGTATACAAAATTTCAGAACGATCGGGGGTATGGGCTTTTCGGAACTTTATCCGAAAATGATACCTTGAATCACGCAAAATATTACGCCCCGCTGGGCGCGCTCAAGATAAATTTCGCAACCGCGAGAGGATTCCGTCGCCAGCGAAAATACGCTACGCCGCGAACGCACGAACTTGGTGCGCGACACGAAAAACTCGCGGCGAACAGCACGACGACAACTGACTCGGCGCGAGAAGACGCGATTATCACAATTACACGCAATTAAGAATCTTAAACGCGACAACGTAACGCGCGCAATAGTATTCCTCTTACACGACATCCACGCGATACGCAATCGCGAGGGGATTCTACCCCGCACGAAACGCGAACATCGATTCACGCGATTCGTTACAAGACAAATTTTGTCACGCTATTTTCTGATAGCGGATCAAAAAGAGAGAGAAGGATGATGGGCCTCTCTATAACGGGTCCCTGGTACCAACAAGGTAGTTAATTAGCCGCGCAATAATCAGTGGGGCGCCAGACACGTGCTATAGTCGCGTCACCGAATCGCGAAATTCGCAAAATCTACGACAACCGATTTCGCCTTCTGTACGAAGGGCTGCTAGCTCAACCTAACGGTAGAGGGGCAGGGTGGATGTCGAGCAGCGCTCAAGGTTGCGGGTTGACGGGCAAATACACACGCGAGGAACCGCCAAATTTTGTAACAAGAATGAACAATACTTTCAGAAGCACCGTAAAGAGAGTAGAAATAATAGAGAAATTAGATAGAAATAATGGTGTTGCGGAGACGCCTAGAGGTGGACAGTGAAGGTGATTGAATCGGCTCGGTTTTAAAGTTAAATTGACCAGAAGGTATTTATTTCATAACCAATGTACATTATGATTTATTGCACTCATGCCGAAACTTTCAAAAAAATCTGTTTAGAATAGTAGCTTTATTTTTGCGGCTTGCGAAGCCGTCAATTTACGCCCAGAGAGGTCTTCGTCGTAATAGACTCCGTTGTTGTTGGGGTCTATAGACCCCTGGTGTGGTAGGGACTTTGTTGACTGGCAGCTCCTTGACGGGGGAGAGTAAGGCCCGTTCCGATGTCCTTGGCTCGAAGCGGTGATGGTGGTGCTTCTTCACAGAGAGAACGGTTTCTTTGGATTTAATAAATTTTATTAGATTCAAACAAATTTATCTTTTGGAATAGTCCAAACAAACAAATTTTTGATTCAACAAATACGATTGTTTCATTTTTAAAATAATGTGTTTGGCGTATTGCCTTGTATATACAGTTGTAACATAATAATTAATTTGCCTTTTGCTTTCGTTTAGTTTTTTGTTTTTTTTTGTATTATAGTTGCTTGATTAAACTCGTTAGTATTAGCTAGTTTCATTAGTATACAGGGTGAATCTTAATGAATGCACCAACTTTTTACCATGGGAGATGGGTTACCGACTGCAACTGTAATGAACCGAAAGATCCATAGATGACACCTGGTTGGATCGACCGCTCCGATCGACATACAGGGAAGTCAAAAATTGTGCATCAAGTAACGTGTATCGTATTCTATACATACATACTTTTCTAGTATATCCAACTCTCTTCCCATACAGCTCAAAAACCTCTTAAAATATACATATTTAAAATATTTTTTAGGAAGTTTAAAATAATTTAAACTAATTCACAAAAATATTTTTTCAATGTTTCTATGCCCGTCAAATCATGTCAAAAGAATATTTTCAAAAATTTTTTAAAAGATTGCATACAAATATTTTCAATAATATTTGTAAAATCTTTTAGAAATATTGCTTTAAAAAATAAAATGTTTAAATTTCTAAAAGATTTTACAAATATTGTTAAATATATTTTTATGCAATCTTTTAAAAACATTGTTGAAAATATTTTTTTGACAATCTGGCGAACATAGAAACATTCTAAAAATAAATTGTTGTATACTATTTTAAAAAATATTTTGTGCTGTATGGACTACGCGTTCTTTTTACACAATTGCTTTCTAATAACGAGATTTCTTATTATTGCGCAACGTATGTACTGCATAAAAGAGATATCATTTATTTCTGTGTATCTCTTTTATACGATTTTGAAAAAATAATGATTCTTTAATAAAGTTACTTGGTAGCGATTTCTTTTCACGCTTACGCGGAACATTTCAGCGCGTAAAAAGAAAGTTAGATCTAAAGCGGCAAAAATATAAAAATGTTCCACCATTCTTATTAAAAAATGCGTAATTCTACTGCAAGAAATATTCTGCTGTATAGTACTTTATGGATATAAAAGAATACCTATTGTACCACATTATGGCTCCAGGCGAAGGTCCACTTTACAAAACCTAACGCGCCATTGGTGGTACCTCACAGGTGGTGCGGAAATCCACTGTTATTACATTTAGTTATTTAAGTTATTCTTTTATATCCATAAAGTACTATACAGCAGAATATTTCTTGCAGTAGAATTACGCATTTTTTAATAAGAATGGTGGAACATTTTTATATTTTTGCCGCTTTAGATCTAACTTTCTTTTTACGCGCTGAAATGTTCCGCGTAAGCGTGAAAAGAAATCGCTACCAAGTAACTTTATTAAAGAATCATTATTTTTTCAAAATCGTATAAAAGAGATACACAGAAATAAATGATATCTCTTTTATGCAGTACATACGTTGCGCAATAATAAGAAATCTCGTTATTAGAAAGCAATTGTGTAAAAAGAACGCGTAGTCCATACAGCACAAAATATTTTTTAAAATAGTATACAACAATTTATTTTTAGAATGTTTCTATGTTCGCCAGATTGTCAAAAAAATATTTTCAACAATGTTTTTAAAAGATTGCATAAAAATATATTTAACAATATTTGTAAAATCTTTTAGAAATTTAAACATTTTATTTTTTAAAGCAATATTTCTAAAAGATTTTACAAATATTATTGAAAATATTTGTATGCAATCTTTTAAAAAATTTTTGAAAATATTCTTTTGACATGATTTGACGGGCATAGAAACATTGAAAAAATATTTTTGTGAATTAGTTTAAATTATTTTAAACTTCCTAAAAAATATTTTAAATATGTATATTTTAAGAGGTTTTTGTGCTGTATGGGAAGAGAGTTGGATATACTAGAAAAGTATGTATGTATAGAATACGATACACGTTACTTGATGCACAATTTTTGACTTCCCTGTATGTCGATCGGAGCGGTCGATCCAACCAGGTGTCATCTATGGATCTTTCGGTTCATTACAGTTGCAGTCGGTAACCCATCTCCCATGGTAAAAAGTTGGTGCATTCATTAAGATTCACCCTGTAGAATAGTTATTTTGCTTATTAGTCGTTCATATTTTACGCGAAACGTCGATGGATCGCAATCGGTAGAAACTTGCAAATACATGCGACTCACCAATTGGTGCTGCCATCGTTTATCCACCGACGGCAGCGATTACCCCCAAAAAGGGAGCAAATACTCGCTCGCGGCACGTTACAGGACCGCGAGAGACATTCGCCGACAAGAAGTCTCATAACGCGCATCGAGGCTTTCGGGACGCCCGCCCGCACTCTCACCCCTTTTGGGGACCGATCTCTCGCCTGCCTTGCCTTGCCTGCTTGCTTGTGCCTGCTTCTGCCTTCGCTATCCTGCGGATCTCGCTTCTATCTTTGTGATGCTGTGTGAATGCTGCATGCCGGACTAGACGGGACAAGAATCCAGCGGCCATCAGACAGGACGAGGATCGGCGGACTCACCCAGGAGACGACGGGTGACCGAACGGTGAGTCACTTAGCTTCTCGTTTGCATGCGCACCTTCGCTATTCGCTTTCTCGCTTTATCACGAAACTTAGTCGTGAGGGGATTATAATTATCCCCCTCTGGTCCTTCGAGCAATTTTTAGTACATCTCGCCTCCGGGAACTGACACCCCCCGTTCATAATGAATAGCTTTTCTTCAAATAAAATATTTGTTTAATAAGAGAATAAGATTTATTTAACCTAAAGATGTTGGTTTATTGAAATAATGTATTCTTTTTTGAGAAAAAGATTTATTTTTTTCATCCAAATAATTGTTTTTTTTACATAAAGAAGTTTATTGTTCCGTGTAAACAACTTAACCGCTTAGTTTAAACAACTCCATTATTATAAAGAACTTTATTATTTTACTTGAACCATTTTATTGCTATTCCAAATGTCCAATTGTTTCATTCAAATAGTTCCGCGTAGTTTGTCTTAAATAATATATTCTGTTTTAAACAAAATAATACTATAGACATCGGATTTTTCATATGCAGATTGTTGGAAAAGAGCAATTAATAACTAAGTTTATGTTATTTATAATATCTAACATATTTATACCTAACATATATTACAGTATAAATATGTTGGATATTATAAATAACATAATCTTAGTTATTAATTGCTCTTTTCCACCAATCTGCATATGAAAAATCCAATGTTTAATAATAATTACTAGTACTTAATCTGGATTCTAAGTCTCTTCCATGAATTTGTTTCATCCAGACATCCATAAATGATGAATTTGTTTATTAAAGACTGCTATATAATAAATAATAATAAGACTGGGGGGTGGTCCTCCAACGAAGACCTACTAGCGGCACGCAGACCGAGTCCATTGTGCCTCCCCGCTGCAATAACAGCCTCGCAGTTATGGGAGACCTGTTTCCCTCCAAAAGCGAAGCAGGTCCTCCATCGGTAGCTGTCTTATCTGCTCGGGATCCAGAAAGGATGAGCCGAGCGTATGAAGTCGTTGCCTGGCGTATGTCGGGCATTGACCAAGAAAATGGAGACTTGTTTCCTCCTCTTCTCCACAAAGTCTACAGTCGGGTGTATTACTACAGTCCAACTTGTACATGTGGTAGTTCAGGACACCATGACCTGTCAGCAGCTGTACTGCCAGTCTGGCGTCCTTCCTGCTCAGTGATCTAATGCTTCTTGCCAGTCCCTCTCTGGGGGAATCCCCCAAGAGAGCCCTGGCCTGTCTGCATTTGACCCTGGTTTCCTCTCTCCAGCGATCAAGATGCTGATTCCGCAGCCAGCCCCGGATCTCCCTCCTACCTAGACTGTAGGGAACTCCGACGGCCGGCTCCGGTCCCAGCAGTCTTGTCTCCGATCCTGCCCTAGCGAGCTGGTCGGCGGTTTCGTTACCTTTGATCCCCGAATGACCGAGAACCCACATTAAGGTGACATCATTGTTCTTCGCCAGCTCCTCCAGGGTACAACTACAGTCCCAGACCAGCCGTGAAGTAAAGTTCGGAGCACAGAGGGCCTCAAGCGCCGCCCGGCTATCCGAACAGATTCTAATACGCCCTCCCTCCTGCTTCCTTTCCAATAAGGTTTGGGCACATCTCCTAATGGCTACAGTCTCCGCTTGGAATACCGTAGCAAATTCACCGAGTGGAACACTTTCCTTAGTACCATCTCGGGGACAATAGAGTCCTGCGCCAGAGCCAACACCTGTTCTGGAGCCATCCGTAAACCAGATGTCCCCATTCCAGGCATTCAGCCCTTTAGAGTCCTTCCACTCCTCGCGCTCGGGGAAGCACACCCTGTATTTCCTCTCAAAGACGCGGATTGCCGGCATTCTGTCCTGCCCCATTGTAAAAACGGGGCTAGCCAGAATCGTTCCAGGGATTCTTGTGTGCCTGGCACCAGCCTTCCATTTCAACTCGCATCTCAGGCGATAGGCCGCGGCCGCCGCCGCCGCCACCACCACCTGGTGCAGTGGCTCAATGCCTAGTAGCACTCCCATCGCTGCCACCGGCGTGGTTCGCATCGCCCCTAGGGCCCCTCTTAGAATCAGAGCCCTGACGTGCTCCAGAGCCATTCTGGCGGTTTTCATCTGCGTCCTAGGCCACCATACTACCGATGCATACAGAAGCCTGGGCCGGAGAATCGCCGTGTAGATCCAATAGACCATCCTTGGTTTCAGACCCCATATCTGGCCAAAAGTTCGCCTACACGTCCAGAAGTAAGAGCAAATGCTCTTACAGCGATTCTCAACATGTTCCTTCCATGTCAGCTTCTTATCTAGGGTAACCCCCAGATATTTCACTGACTCGGCCGGAACAAGTCTTGTTCCTCCTAAAATAGGCCCTTCCACAGGGCCCACTTTATACTTGCGTGTGAATACTACGAGCCCCGTCTTCAGTGGATTCACCGATAGACCGGTCTCGCGGCACCACTCTTCTACCACCTCTAGAGCTGTCTGTGTTAGCTCCAGAAGCGTCTCTAGGAAGGGTCCTCGCACAAGGATAACCAAATCATCGGCATATCCCTGCGTAAAGAAGCACCTATTATTTAATGTGCTGAGTAGCCGATCCGCTACCAGACACCACAAGAGCGGAGAGAGAACACCTCCTTGTGGGCAGCCTCTTTCCACCCATCCACTGACTCTCACCGATCCTGATGAGGTCGTTACTCGCCGTCCAAGCATGCCTCTGATCCACTCAACGATCATCTCCGGGACACCCCTCCGAGCGGCCTCCTCACATACTACTGCGTGAGGAGTGTTGTTGAACGCACCTTCCACGTCCAAGAAGGTGCCCACCACAAAGCCCCGCTCCTCCAACTGCCCTTCGATGAACGACACGACAGAGTGGAGGGCGGTCTCGGTAGAATAACCTGCGCGGTACGCATGCTGGTTCGTGTGCAACGGATGCCGTAAAAGAATAACGTCCCGTGCATAGACATCAACCAGCCTTTCTAACGTCTTAAGAAGAAAAGACGTCAGGCTGATTGGTCTAAAGTCCTTGGCAGAGGTGTAACCTGTCCTACCCGCTTTCGGGATAAACAATACCCTTGCCAGTTTCCAAGCGCTAGGCGTGTATCTCAGCGCCAGACAAGCCCTTAATGTCCGCGTAAGGGGCCCGATGATCTGCTCCAGCCCTTCCTGTAGAAGAGCCGAAAAGATCCGATCCGGTCCCGCTGACTTAAAGGGCTTAAAGGCCTTTACAGCCATCTGACCCATCTGACCCTATCAGGTCTGACAATTTCGGCTGCAAGCGCCCAATCACTTCCCCGCGCTCTCCGCGGCGCCGGAGTCTCTTGCCATGCATAGTCCTCCGACTCCTTCCGGAAGCCCGGAAAGCTTGTCTCCAGTAGGTGTGTCAGACACCGTTCCCCAGTCACCATCGTCCCGTCGGCGAGACCGATGGTTTCCAGGGCTGCGTCAGGGTTTCTGGCCAGAACCCTGCATAGTCTAGCGGTTTCGGGCATGCCCTCCACTGACTCGCAGAATCTTTCCCAGCTCTCTCTTTTCGCCCTTACTACAGCATCTCCGTAGTCCTTCTGAGCCCTTCTATGAAGGTCCCAGTCGGACTGGCGGTCCGTGTTCCTGGCTTTATTCCATGAACGGCGGGCCGCGTTCTTGAGATCCCGCAGCCTTGGACTCCACCAAGAGGTACTCCTGGTGTTTCTAACTGTCCTCTCCGGACAGTTCTTCTCAAAGATGCTTATCAGAGCTCTTTGCAGGTGGTCTACGCAGAGCTCTATATCTTGTGCGGTCTCATGTCTTTTGGGAAAGTCCCTGAGACTGACTGATAGGTCCTCTCGGTAAGAAGCCCAATCAGTTCTTTTTGGGTCCCTCACTCTGTTCTCTTCAGATCTGGCTTTAGCCAGCCTAAAGGTAATTTGTCTGTGGTCTGACAGAGAAGGCTCATTCGAGACCCTCCAGTCCGCCACCTCCCGAACCATTTGCCTGGATCAAATGGTGAGGTCAAGCACATCTCTCATCACTGTCGTACAGAAGGTGGGCTCGTTTCCCCTGTTGAGAATTTCTAGGTCCGTAGCCGCCAGAAATTCCAACAGTTTCCTGCCTCTCTCGTTGGTGTCTGTGCTTCCCCAGATCGTGTAATGCGCATTCGCATCACATCCTAAGATCAGGGGAAGCTGATTTCTCTAACAGTATTCCACCAGGCGAGTCACCGGTTCGGGCGGCAGTGAGCTTCCATCCTCATGGGGGAAGTTGGCCGAGCACACTACCAGTTTCTTCCTGAAACCAGGCCCCTCGATGACCTCTATCTCGACTGCTACTGTATCTCTGGAACAGAAATCAGGTATTAGTCGGGCCTCAACGCGCTTTAGCGCTACACACGCTCTGGGTCGCTGCTCTAACGGGGCCTTAAATAACCTCCCGCATCCCGCCGAGCCTCTGACACAACCTCGAACTAGCCAAGGTTCTTGTATCAGTGATATGGCTGTATGCATTCCAGCTTGGCGCCTGGCAAGAACAGCCGAGGTTCCTTTGCTGTGGTGCAAGTTGATTTGGGTGAAGACCACCCCGGTCGAGCCCATTTAAGATCCGACCTTTGGGTTGGGCTCCCCCTCACCCATTCCCCACCCACCCTGAAGGTGACCTGGTCCATCCTAAGGTAAGGTTTAAACTCCAGCGTCCTCAGTTTAAGGACACTGGATTCCGGGAGACCGAGTACCAGGTTCCTACCGTCACCGGTAGCCCCTACGTTCTCGGCAAATACTCGCCAGCCCGCTGTGCAGAGCCCCGGGTTTTACCGCTCGAGCCGCACAAGGGTCGCAGCCGAGTCCTCGGGAGGTCCCGGGACCCAGATCACGGCCCTATACTGCTTCTACAGTACCTCCGGGCCCACCACCTTGAGCCTGGAGCCTTCCCACGGCACGATGACACCGATCCGGTCTTCCAACCATTTCCGCGCCACCGCGTCCGCGCATCTTACAATCGCCGCGCCCGTCTTCAGATGGGTGCTGCGGAATCTGGGCACAGGACCCTCTCGGATCCCAACGATCTCTTTGGAGACCGCACCACTCAACAGTGCCAACCGCTCCGCAGTCAGCACTGCCTCGGGGTAGCTCTCCGCTACAATCACCCTCGTGAGGGGGTCGGCGACGTCAGCCATAGGTCCCAGTTCCTTGGGCCCTTTGCTTCTTCTTCGCCCCTTCTGCCGATGGAGGGGTCTAATTGGAGCCCATCCGACGCTTGTTACCGGAGTGCCCCCGAGGCCCCCCACTTGGCGTTTTGGGGGAAGCTGCAGAAGGTTCAGAGGTTGGAGGGAGACCAGCCTGTGCTCTCTCCCTCTCCCTCTTAGCCTTCCTTCTTATTGCGCCATTGCGGCTCCTCCTGAGAGAACCCGCAGTGTTCGCAGTCTCTTTAGATGAGGGGTTAGTGCTTTCCGAGCTCTTTAGAGCCCGTTCCGCCCCCACCGCCACATCTACTTTCCTTCCGGAGGTCTCTAGTGAGACCTCCATCGGGATGGTTTCAGAATTTGTGTTTGTGTTTGTATTAGTTGCTTCCATTCTGTTCCCACGAGTAGCTATGGAAAAAGACGGTCAGCCCATGCAGAGCCCCGCATGCATGGGTAAGGCTAAATACTCTGGGGTTTCGCTTGGTTCCCCAGAGGCATCGTTCAAGGCACTGCTCCCCCAGTGCCACGCAGCCCTCGCCACGATAGCTTCCAGCTTAGCTTGGAGAGTTGGTCCACGGCGGCGGCCTTCCCCACCCCACGCAGGGTTTTATACCTGGGAGTTTGGTTATAACCGCCGCTACCCGGGCGGTCCGCACCACAGGCACGCGGGGGTTTAGTCCCGGGCCAGGGGCATTCCCCCCGGACGTCCTCCTATCCGCCACCTGGAGACGCGCCCGAAGGGTACTCATCCCGATGGGAAGACTGCTATATAATTTCTATAAAAAATTTCTTTGCAAAAGAGATTGAGATGTTTACTACAATCATAACAAAAAAATTTATTAAAATCTTATGAATAATAAAAAATAACAGATCAAAATAAAGAGAAAAAGATGCATATATGTAGAAAAACGTATTTTATTTAAAATGTAATCTATATTCAATAACGTTTATTGTTTATCCCCTATGGGGTTTACAAGGCGTTTTTGAGGAACGTTCCCAAACCTTTACATCTCCTCATTATCCCCTAAAATCCTGGCCATTGTGCGACCTCACACACTGTACCCATCCTCCCCTTCCCTTAATTCCCTCCGGCCTTCCGTCTTGACCCCTTTCTCTTTTCCTCCGGCTCCTTCCTTTCTCACTTCCATCTCCTTCCGATAGCTTATAGCCGCTTCTACACATATAAAACAAAACAAAACCGAAAAACAAACCAAAAACCATTTTACCTTTCTTACTCTCTTTTCATTTTGTCTGTTTCATCCTCGTCCGTATCCATCAGCAGCTTTTCTTCCATCCTTTTTGCGATCTCATCCTCCGTTGACCTCCTTGATCTCTTTCTTTCCTCCTCTCTCGTTTCTTTTCTCCTTTCTTTCTCCTCTCTTTGTCTTACCTTCGTCTCGACTGACTTATCCTCATCTATCTTCACCCTCATTCTGTTTCCTTCTTTTCTCCTTGCTTCCAATACCTTCCATTTATCTTCCTCGCTCCCCATCTTTACCAAAATCGTAATCCATTCTCCTCTCTGTCCTATCATGCTCACTTCACTCACCTCCACCCTTACTTTCAGCCCCTCTGCAAATAAATCCTTCACCTTACACCAATTCGAGTCGTTTCCTCCTCATCTCTCCTTCTCGACCCTAAGTATCAGATTTTTTCTTCTTTTTTCATCATTGTTTCTTTCATATTCCTCTGACCACCATTTTCTCCTGCCATCTTTGTCCTTTCTCTCCTCACTGTCATCCCTCTTCCTTTTACCCGAAACTTGCTCCAATCTATACACCTTTCTGTTTAGCTTCTCCACTTCCTCTTTCAGTTCTTTGATTTCCTCATCCTCTTTTTTATTGTCTTTCTCGATCTCCTTCCTCATTTTCGCTATGTGTTCTTCCACCATCATCTTTATCGCCTCCTTATCTATTATTATTGTCCCTTTACATACCATTTTTCCATCCATCGATTTTCTCTTCTTCTCCTCTTACGATACCTGTAAACAAAAATCACTTAATTATACTTTTTTTTTCTCTCTGCTTTGCTCACCGCTGTGCTCGCCTGCATTCTTCTTCTTTCCAGGTCCGCCATCTCTCTCTTCCCCTCACCCCTACTATCTAATATTCTTTTACTTCTCTCGCTAATTCTCTCTGAATTTCCTTCCTCCTCTGTTCTTGAGCACCACTCTATCTATCTGCCTAACTCACCATTATACTCGCTTGCTTTCTCCTTCCTTGTCAACTTTTCTTTCTTTATACTTTCCGGAAATCACTCCTCTCTTCCAATTTTTCTTTATTTTCGTTCCATTTCATCTCTTTATTCTCTACCCGTATCTTCATGTAACCGATTTTGGTTTTCTTTCCCGCCTCTCTTTCCTCTCTTGCTACTCTTCTTATTTCCTTCTGGATCTGTCTCTTTGTCTTGGTTAGGTTGTAACCGGACACGTTAGGTCACGCGTGACACGACTCATTCGTCAAACTACCGAAATATATTCAAAGTTCGCGTAGCACGGTCGCCACTCGATTTTATCCGTTGAATCGAGAAAGGTAAGTACACTACTAACCGTATCTGCCGACTAATTCCCTCTTTTTTCTGTTTCAGGTGTTCCGGAATGCTGCTGGCCGCTCTGCGTCTCGTCACGGATGGACCTCCTTCGTAGAAGCCGCTTACTACCAACGATGCTCTGGACCACAGGATTGTCACGGATAAAGCACCCACAGGATCGTCGCAGAATCTCAGGTAAGTATCGTATACCGTATGCTTATAGCGTAAGCAATGTGCATTTACTCGCACTTAATTTCCGCAGGAATGGTGATTACGCGTGAATCTCCCGCATGGAAGGTGACTCAGGATAGGTCACAGGATATCGTCGAATGATCTCTGACACTCAGGATATCTCTTTGTATAACAATGTATTTATTCAGTAAGTTTCGAATAAATAGTCATTCAGTTCGATCGACAATGATTTACAGTCACACTTGGTGTATCACCGTCGTCGTATATCACAGTTCGCGTGTCGCGTGTAAAATCGACAATTTTCCGAAAAGACACGAATTTCGTTCCGCAACACGGGTATCACCGGTCGTGGTGAGAATCTGAGTATTCTCCCGAATGATTGTCCTTTGTTTCGTACACGGATGTGAAACTTCGCGTTATTCGCATGTGTCGCACGCACTTGCACCGATACGTGATATTTCCGGATATCGCTCCGTACGCGGGCTTCGTCGGTTGTAACGAGAGACTATTGTGATACGCGAAACTCCGGCTATGTGTCAAAACGAGTTAACGCTTCAAGCTCTCCCGACAGACTGCTCATTACGCATATATCGCGCACAAATTTTCACAAGTGTCCGAAATTATAATATTTTCGCGACACATCGGATCTCGCTCCGTTCGCGGGTCTCCCCGGTTGTCATGAGAAAACGTGTTGACGGCTTTACATCTCCCGGCGGACTAACCAGGATCGATCGCTCGCAACGGCGTACGTCGTACGTCCCCTCCTGGGCGGTACCCCCACTCTTGTTATTCACATCGGACCATCGGCGATCACGTGATCGTCGTATGACGGTATATGCGTATCTGACAAACAACTTTTCGTAAACACGCAGGAATGCGATGGGATTATCGATCGCTAAAAATTGAATACGAAGATATACGCTTTTATACATTTTCGTAAATTTATCTCGTTTTCGGAGATATACGTTTTGGCGTATATCTCTTTACAAAATACGACAGATCTCGCTCGCCTTTGACAATCCCGATGATGGCTACTTCCCGGGTATGCAAAAATGATGTTTTACAGGTGGAGTCGCGTGTGCTGGGAACTCCGAATATAGACATCGGATTCGAACGGGACCTCGACGGTGATGTTAATTAGCATCGCCTAATGACGTCTATGACGTAAAATTAGATCTCGTACCTGTGTGATATGCTTTTTCCGGCACGCGTGACGGATCGATACAGGATCGCGATGGATGTCATCAGGGCGATCCCGGAAATGCTCCGATATGAATTTTTTCCCCGTAGATGACGTAGATGGTGTGTGCCTGGAACTTCCGGCTCAGGCATCGTAGATCGACGGGACTCGGTGGAACGCGTTCCTAGGGACCTAATAAGATGATTGCACACGGTTGTCCCCGTGGAAGGTGCTCGTGGTGGGTGTTTCCGGCACCCAGGTTGGATCAGGGTGAAAATCGATATTCGCCCTAATTATGACCTCGCTAGATCATTTCTGGTGGTCGCTTGCACGTACGAGGTCTGCATCAAGACTTTCCGACACAGTGCTCGAAATTCTAATTAAACGATAATTATGCCTTAATTGGCATCCCAACAACGCATTGACAATGTTGGTTTCCGCAAATTATATCTGTGTCGTGTCTTTCCCGGCACAGGTCTCGAACTTGGTCGGGATGACCTTTGACCCGCTCGCTGACGTGTAATAAACACAAATCGTCTCCTCCAGGAGAAGAGGTACGTGCTGGGTTATTCCGGCACGAGAATCAGACATGAATAACTACACGTGAAGCGTGTCTCTGGTGACATGTTACGTCTCTATATATAGTCTCCTCCTGCAGCTGACGTGTGTGCTCGACTTTTCGGTACTCAAGTATCGCTCGGACCTGAACATCGCTTAATCACGTATCGCTGGTCATTATCAGTCGCATCGTGTCGATAGGCTTCGCGAAAAATGTTTCGTTATATGCTTTACGCACACACCGCCATATCCGTATCGCAAAGTATTATCACACATATGACTGATTATAGTTACGCGCAATAACGCTGAATCACGTATTTTCCTTATCTACTTATATATATGTTTATGAGTGAATGTAATATTTTGGAAAATGGACGTAATCTTTATTTCTTACATTGTAAATCGAACCTTGTAATGACAACAAATAATGTTAGACGCCACGCTGGGCGTTTGAATAAACAAACTTAAACTTTTCCCGGCCGTCGGATGTTATATGATCTGTACATAGAGTTAATAAAATAAATGAAAATTACGCGTGTACAGATGAGAAAGACATTTAGGAAATAAATGTGCTAAAATTCGGCTCGGGAATAATAATGTGGGTGCAAGCGTGCTCGCTCACACGCGCTGTTTGGGCGCGGTCTGCGCCCAGTTGGCCAGGTCAGAGTCACCGCCGGCTCCTCCGGTCGCTGATTCCGACTGCTTCGTCCGCGATGCTGCCTCCGGCTGCAAAGTCATCATCTAAAAATACTTCGTATCTCCTTCCTAACTCCTTCCTCTTTTCCATTACTTCTCTTTTGGCTTTCCAACTCCTGCATTTAATCAACGTCCTTTTATTACTTCCAAACCCTATTTCCTGTACCTCTTCAATTGCTTCCTTTATCTTGTTTATTTCGTCTATCATCTTCTCTATTTTCTCCTTCCCTTCCTTCTCATTTTTTATCGCATCTCTTTTTACGATTATATTGTTCCTCCTTCTTCTCTCAGCCATTTCCATGTTTTTTTCCATCTCCTTCACTCTCCCAGCGAAATCTCTTCCCTTGCATCCTTCTGGACCACTCTTGTTTACCTTTTCGACTTTTTCCTCCAACTTTTTTATCCTTTCCTCCATTGATTTTCTTCGCTGCTCCCACCTTTCTTCCTTTCTCATGTATTCTTCTTTCAATCCTTGTAACTCATGTTTTATTTCTTCTTTATCCTTTTTTCTTTCCTTTTCCTGTTCCTCTAATTTCCTTATAATTTCTTTTAACATTCCCTCTACTGCCATGCTTTCTTTTTCTTCTTCACCTTTTTTTATTTTATTTGGTGGTGATCTATTAACCTTTTTTCTTTCCTTTTCCTGTTCCTCTAATTTCCCTATAATTTCTTTTAACATTCCCTCTACTTCCATGCTTTCTTTTTCTTCTTCATTTATTTTTATTTTATTTGGTGGTAATCTATTAACCTTCCTTGCAGCGTTAAATCTTTCCAATATCTCCTTTTCTGCTCTCTCTGCTTCTTTCTCTTCTTCCTCTCTTTTTCTTTTCTGGATAAAGTCTTTAATGGATCCCAGACTATCTGTTCTCCCTCTTCGTTTGCTTAGCTCTTCTGCCCTCGCTGGTTTGCCCTTCGTTTCCCTTCCACACTCGTTTTCAATCTTCTCCTCCTTATCTCCTTCTTTCTTTTTCTCTATCTCTATCATTCTCTCCTTTTCTCTCTTTATCCGCCACCTCCGTTTCTCTTCTATCGGATTCTCGATTGCTAGGGCTTCCTCTATGCCTATGCCTTCCTTTTTTCCTACTATTTTCTCCGCTCCTTCTCTGTCGGTAAGCTACTTCCTCAACTCCTCGCCAGGTGCCGCCACCTTTTGATCTCTCCGTTATCGTATCTTTCCTGCCGCCCTAACCTAACTCTTTTTGCCTTCCTTTAGCACCTTTTTACAATAAGATATAATCTCTTAAAGTTGACCCACCTTAGCCCTCCTTACTCTCCTGCCTTCGCTCTTTCTTTCTCCCTGCTTCTCTCCCTTCTCTTCCCACTACGCCGGCTACGTCTAACTACCTTACTCCGTCCACACAGTCACGTCCACTCTCCTCAACCGCTCAAACACGAGTCCCATTATGTAATCTATATATTATAATATAATATATAATGTAATATATATATTATGAACAACATAAAAATGTCAATTCTTTGTTTTATCTTAAATGTAATATAGTTTTATCTTAAAATCTAATACATAAAGCCTTAACTTCCTGTTTCATCCTGCTTTTGAAATTGGACTTTTTATTTAAAAAAAAAAACAAAAATATTTATCTTTAGATCATTGTAAAAGTACAAAATAAATCATATTCTTATTTTGCATTTTTGAAATGTGTACTTTAATAATAATACACCAGTTGCTTTAACAACAGTTAGTAAAGATTTGCTCAAGGATTATTCAATTTGTTATATCTACGTAATTACTTATTATATTGTAATATATCATTTAGAAACGGAATTTTTATATCTTTTTCAGATGTAATATTAAATAATTCCCACTGTAATAAAAACCACAGATGCTGGCCTTCTGGTGTATACTTTACGTCTAAAACAAAATATACTTAAAAACAAAATTGCAAAGCAGCGAGAAGTGTTGATGTTTGATAATTTTTGTGCTCAATAACAACATAAAAAGAATGGATGTTACATAAACTGGGACCAACTACTATAATATATGGCTGAACTGTTAAACCCTTCTAACATAAAATTGATTTTTTTTTCTTAGCAGATTCAACATCGCTTGCGCTTTTTACTTGCATGAAAAGTCCATCTCTTGCTTCCGACACAGACGGTTTCCAAAAGGTCTTGTTTGTTCTTGCTCTACTGCGAGGTAGCACCAACGAAGACAATAAAAACAAGCGTATCACAGTTTTAGAATCTGGAATTGACGAAATATTTATTTTTAGCATTACAATATAGCATTATACATATCATTAAATTTTTATATGATTTTATTGAAATTTAATCAAAAATAAGCAAATTAAAAAGTAGTTATATAGATTCACTTATATAAAATATTGTATAAAGTAGCTATAAGATTCACTTGTTGTTAGCTGATCTCCAAGCAAATTAAATAAGAATTCGTCGGATGTTTTCAAATGTGCCTTACGTTTTTCATATACGTAATTGAAAAAATTCTCTAATTTCAGGCTTATATTGAATTCCTTCATGTGATTGAATTTTTGTTCAAAATCGTAGTTAATCTAGAAAAATTCATAAAAAAAGTGCTGTTTAGTGCTTGTAACATTTTATTTTGTGAATAAAATTAAGTATTAAATTAGAGAAAGGAGCCGGTCAAACCTATAAAAATAGTGCATAATTAGTTATTTATTAACAAATACAATTTTTAAATGTAAATATTAGTAATTATTTATACGTATTGACAAAAAACACACTTATACAGAAACCTTTAAGTATAAAATGTATATTGTAATATAATTAATATATCATAATATGTTTTTACAATATGTAAAATGTTATAAAAATCTGATCAGTCAAAAAACCATAAAGTCAGTAATTGAAAAAGCCAATGTTATATACCAAATCAATTGCAGTCTGCGTTCTTAAAATCGGCCACTGCTCAAAAAATTTATTTAATGATAAGTTTTCTATTTTTCTGATAGGAAAAGATAGTTTCCAATGATGCATGACTTCATGTTCGGGTTCATTATTGTGCTTCAACCATATTTGACTGTCTTGAATTTCTTCAGATATGTCTAAAATTTTTATAATATTATAATACAATCTTGTGTAAAGTAACAGACAGAGAGAGCCACACAGAGAGAGAGAGAGAGAGAGAGAGTGTGTGTGTGTGTATGTGTATGTGTGTGGGTATGTGTATGTGTATGTAATATTTAAAGACTAGTAACTTTATATATCAATTAAATTATATCAATTAAAATATACCTTGCGTTTCCTGGACTTTAGGCTTTTCAGAAATTGCTATAGTTTTCCTCAACATAGTCCATTTATTTCTGTGCTTGTCTATTAGTTTTCTTCTTGCTACTTCTGGTTTGTTATTACGTAATTTATTTTTTCCAATAGGACTGACATAACATGTTGACCTTTTTTTTCCTTCAAAAATCTCTACTATTTTATCAGCCAGAATGCTTATTGTTGCATTATTCAGCCGTTTTCCTTCATTTAGAAAATGACATATAATAATTTCACACAAATTATTGCGGTCTCTATTGTTAATAGATTTTTCAACATCGTATTTTAATAATATGGCTCTTCCCACTATATGACTGTTTAACAAGCCTCTTAAATCAAAGTTAATGATATTGTATGCTTTCAATATTCTATCATCCACACTAATAATGTGTACTTCATTACTGTTATTGTTAGAAATTTCAGATATTTTACTTATCAAAATGTTTGACGACGTTGAAGCAATATCGCATTCTGTTGATAATAAAAGCTTTGATCTTTTTGCCACTGGTTATATATATGTTCCTATATTCTCTGGAGGCATCTAGAAATTATATCATCGTATAAATATTTAAACAGTAAATTAATTATTAAAAATGTTTACAACAAAATGCACAAATACTATATTTTAATAAGATAAATACTATATTTTCAGATGATGTAGTTTCTATTGTTGTGTTTTCTATTGTTGTTGTTGGAGTAACTTTTGACAATGCTGCTTGAATTCTTTTCCGTTCTCCTAACAAAGGAACTAATTCCTTAAGATCATCATCAGTTAGTAAATGTAGCAAAGCCATGGTATTAATTTTATGTTCTAAAATAATAGATGCATAATTAGATAAGTGAAACAATAAAGAATGAGAATATGAAAAAGAGACAAAGATAGGAGATAAGAAAAGGGGAGGGGGAGAGAGAGAGAAGGGCAAGGGAAGAACGAGACAGAATACACAAATAAATATTTACTTATGAAAGAATAAAAATATATTTAAATTAGATGATGAACATGTGGTGAATTCGCTGATCGTCTTTTTATAACAGTTATACAAAAGATGCTTGATATATGGCTTCCGGATTAGAAAGCTCGTCTTTTGTGGATTGTGGAGATGTTTTGTGAATATGGAGATTTTCGTGAACATCTCAGTTCACTTCTTCAGAGTACGACATCATTCCTCTTCCTGAAGAAGTAAACTAGAATGTTGAAAAAATGTCGGAAACAAAATCATGAAGGACGTGGCACCAACCCGGAAGCCATATCAAGCATTTATTCACACCAAGGAAGGCTAAAATATCAGTTATACAAAAGATATTGTTAAGATGTACTTACAAGCAAATATTGAAGACAAATGCGCTATAGATCACATGCTTCCAAAAATGATGTAACATTGTCGGTAGCACTCATTTTCACGACACGACAGTCAACATCCAACGAACAACGACCGGCATATGCAAGTTCGACGATATTACTACGCGGCACGGGCCACGGTCATGACGCCGGCGAACATGATCGTAGACATTCAGATGTTACCAACTAGCACGCCGCGCTACCGCTATACGCTAGTTTCATAAGACATTATTTACAGTACACATGTAGTATCCACAGGATGATATTATGAATATCAGCCACAGACAAGAGAAGTCACACAACAGAGAGCGGCTAGGCGTCTCTCCATCTTCGATATTAAGCCAAATACATTGGATTTTTATCCAAATATTACAATAATTGTCACAAGCAATAAATTGTTTAAAAGAAATAGTGCTTTTTGTTATATGCTTGAACAAAATTAAAGAACTTCTTTGTTTCATTGAAACTATATTGAATCTAACTAAATAAAATATTGTTTGGTTTAAAGATATATTTTATTTTCTTTAAATAATAATGTTTTTTTCATTAAACAATATGATATTCTGTAATGAAACAACACAATTTCTATCTAACAAAATAATATTTGGTGTAAAATTATGTTGTTCAAATTAAACAAATCCAAGTTAAACAAATAGGATTACTAAATCCAAAAAAACCGTTCTCTCTGTGTTTTTCTTGACTTTCTCCTACTTCTCCGTCTGCGTCTCCGTGGTACGGAGAGAACCCGGAGGGAGAGGCCGCAGAGCTCGCGGATCTCCCGGGTGCAAGCTGACCCCTGCTGGCCTGGTGAGCCTCCTATGCAACCAGGGAATGTCCACGATAATCAGCGGCCACGGAATTAGTGGCCCTGCTTCCTCTGTAGTCTGTCGGATCCTCGCTGAGGCAAGTTCCTGCTGTGGAGGGGATGGTTTCCGTGTTTCCTGGGAGGAGTTCTCCCTCTACGTGGTCTTCTGGGTCGGCTGCGTCGTTGGCGTTCAGTTTGTCCTCTTCGGGTGGAGTGGCCCTTCGTCTCTACCACGATCGAGCGAACGGGTCCTGTTTGTCGTGTGGGAGGGATGCACAGTGGAACGACCGGCCCGGATCTCGGACAACGAATTGTACCGGCTAGAAGCGCTGAGCTAAAAAAGTCTATATACTGATTTAAATTATTTTAAATTTTGCAACATAAATTAATGTAATACGAAAGTAATTTGCGAGTATAATTAATATTTCTAGTATGTTTTAAAAAAATATGTTCTATATTAACAATAAAATATATTAGATTCACTTTAGACTCATATTAGATTCGGTAATTATGTTGAGTTTATATAACTATTATTAATTTTATATCAGAATAATAGCTACTTATTACTTTTTAGAACAGAACGATTTGATATAATAAAATTAATTGGAATATGCGTTTAAAAATATTTTGTTTGAATTTTGCGTTAATTTACATCGCTCTGCGCGTACACTTGGCGCGAGACACTACATATACCATGTTTTGATTCGAGAAATTAGTTTGCTGAAATATTAAAATAAGTCACTATATTATTCATTTTCTTCTGTTATATTGCAGCTAAGTAAGTTCTTCACTTCTTCTGATGTTTTTTTAAATTCTTTATCTTCATAGATCCTTGTAGGCTTGATATCAGAGGATCGGAAGCGATTAATAAACTGTTTAATATATCTTTATTAGTGAGTAGACGTTTTTCTTGAATGTCGTTCTCGATACATCTTAAATTTTTTATTATTCGCCTCTTGGGCTTCTTCGGATAATTGACCGATCGGGAGAATGACATATCTAATAATTTCAACACCTTGAATTAAAATTTTATGCACCGTAATTGGCATATAGTACTAATTATATAGGTGTACACTGCCCGTCATTAATTCGCTGGGTCGTGCAGTAGCCCTGACTTATCGGCCTGGGTCGATAAGATCGATAATGATAAAATTGATAAATTTGACGCGCGCGCACTTTGGAAAGGCTAGAGTAGGGACTCTAGGAAAGGCGCACGTCGGAAGAGACACATTAGCAGTAATGTAGAACAATTTAAAAAATAAATAACTGATTCTTTATTTGTGCCACCTTTCTTTCTTCTTTCTTTAATTTAGAAATACATGAATTATATCTTCATGTTATAGGTTTGCATTGATCTTTATATTTATTTGTAAAGATATATATTTCGTAACATGTTGTGTTTTGAACTTTATATTTGTCTAGACAGGTATAAACAATAAAAAAAATATGTATAAGAAGACGGCAAAAGATAAATTAACAGGTTATTTATGAAAATTAAAAACAAGTTTTGCTTCTTATGGAAAAAAAATTATACGTATCCGAGTAATCGGTCTAGTATCCTTCTCGTGCAATTAATTACTGCAATCGTCTTTCCACCAAATTGCTCGAATTTTTAATAAATTGTGGCAAGATTGCCTGCTATAGTGAGTGCGTTCGAAAATAAAGTTTGGTTGGTGTTGGGAAATGGTGAAGTTGGCGGAGAAACGAAACGCAGCATTGGCAATTTTTAGTATCTCCGCCAACTTCACCATTTCCCAACACCAACCAAACTTTATTTTCGAACGCACTCAGTTTCTAACGAATACTACATGACTTGAGATGAAAAATAAAACACAATCGTCGGCGATTCATTTGTTTTAATCTCTCTCGTCTCGTGCAACCATGGCACGCAAGCTGGATACCGTTCATCGTGGCCGCATTATTGGGATGTGGCAAAGTGGAATAGGTGTTCGAGATATAGCACGTCGTATTCCGTGCAGTGAAACCAATGTGCGTAAATGGATCAAGCGGTGGCAACAGGAAGGAGACGAGGGACTAAAAGATAAGCGGGAACACAATCGTAGGCCGCGATTGACGACCGCCGAAGAAAATAGACTACTTGTCAATGAGGTAGATTCGAATCCTTTTCTTCCGGTGTCGCATTCTGTAAATCAATTAGATTTTCAGATATCTGATAGGACAGCGCAAAGACGTTTACACGAAGCGAATGTGCATTGTCATCGTATTGCACGTAAAATTGCTCTTACGAGCAAAAATCGCGATAACCGTGTGGCTTTCGTGCTGTATCAAGAGGCACGGTAGTGTCTCGCGCCAAGTCAGCGCAGCGCGAGACCACCGAGCCTCTTTTACGCCGAGACGATTTTTCAAGGGACCTTCGATTATCAGATCTCAATAACGGCTAATCCGATCGACTTCTAACTTGGCCCGATGGATAGCTTAGGTTCAATTTGTATAAGAAAAGTGTTTTATTTTTCCTTTACGTGCCCTACGAGCGGAGATATCGCGATGCAAAATCTAAATACGGTGAATTTGATGACATTTTAATAAATTATCCTTCTCCGTCGTACTTGTAGGCATGTAATGAGGTGCGAGGACGGGGGTGAGGAAATGTATGGTTCACTTTTTCGACGACGGCGTCGCTCGCAAGCTAATAGTGCAGTGCAGTGTAGCGTAGTGCAGTCAAGTGCAGTATGTGACAGTGCAAGATGCGCGATTCGCGCGACATTGAAATAAATTTGGTTAGTAACGAGGTGACCGCCCAGTTGCTCCTGACAGTTTTAATTAATAATAGAATGTAAATAGCGCTAAAAGCGCGCTCCCCGAACGCAGCTTATTAAGTGTTACATTAAGTTTATATTTTATATTTTTTTCCTATGAATTTATTATTTAGAAAAATTGAAAATTTACAAATTTGAATACGGTAAGAAGCAATAATCTTTTAAGATATGTTATCAAGATTTTAAAACATAAAATGGTTATGTAAAAATAAAAGTAATTTGTGCACCTATTTGTAATAAAGAGTTGGTACTTTATTTATAAGATGTGCATTTATTGGATTCTCATGTACTTCTTTTCATTCCTGTTCAACAGTTATTACATTTTACATATTACGTGCAAGTTTGTTAATTATCAACAACTGCATAGCAGTGCACACATATAATTCTTGTAGATAATAATAATATATTGTATTGTAGTCACTATAAATTGTTTTATAAATAAATATTCTCTTTGCATGACAATTTCTTACTTTTTTAATGCAATTATACCTTCCAATTAAGTCTGAAAATTATAATTAGGATAATAGGTTTATGTGGTAATAATACATGAATAACAGTTTAGCTTATACATGTTACAAAATGTGTATATTTTTAAAGTTTAAAACGCAATTACAGGAATTAAATACAGCATTTAGTACAAGAGTACATTACAGATATACCGTGTCGACAATATATGTATAATGAAACAATAAATTGGTATATCTATTAGATATTTGTTCAATTAGGGCTGCGGTCCACTTGACGCTACAAATGCTTCAAATCATTCCTCTTCTCCTTTTTTTCAATGAAGAAAGAAGAAGAAGAACGCTTCAACGTATTTGTAGCGTCAAGTGGACTGCAACATAGATCAATTGATTTTTGCCGAGTAAACATCGTGTATATCATCGTATAATTTAATTATTAATTATTAACTGTAAGTATAAATGTTTTTGTTACTTTAAGTACTTAACATTATTTTAAATTAATTGAAAAAAATATTATATTTTCCGCGGCTTCCCATATGTATGTTGTGACCACGACCGCGACCGCGACCACGACCGCGATATCTCCCCGCTCTCTGCCATCTTGGTGGTCCTGTAATAATTTTTTAAATAATGTATCTTATACACATATACATACATGCATACATATGCATACACACACACACACACACACATTTATTATGTGTATATATATATATATATTGTATATATATATATATATGTATATATATGTATATATGTATATATATGTATATATATATATATATACATACATACATACATATATATACATATATATATACACATAATAAATGTGTGTGTGAGTGTGTGTGTGAGTGTGTGTGTGTGTGTGTGTGTGTGTAATAAAATCAGTATTTACGTGCTGTTTCAGTAGATACAGCTGCTGGTGCTGGTCCATTTTTTGATGTTGATTGTCCAGCTGATTTTGCAACAAGAGCTTTTGCTTTCGCCAATTCTTTTTCTAATATTTGAATTCTGTAGTCTTGCTTTTTTATGTTGTCTTCTTCTTCTTCTTCTTGTTCTACGTTTATCTGGCAAAAATTAATTTATTATTTATTATTATAGCTTTTAATACAATACATTTACAAGGCTTTATTACAGAACTACTTGACTATAAAGAACTCTTTCCAGATTCGTTTTAGTTCATTATGTGTGATGGACTTGAGAGTAACAATGCTTGGAAAGAATTTTTTATCACCAAGTTACTCTGCGTATTTATATGTAAATTAAATCTAATAATATATTACATATTTTACATTTTATTATTTTGATACTTACAAGCATTTCATGATCTTCATCTCTGTTTTGATTATGATCATCTTCGTCCATGTTTTGATCTTGTTTTTTTTGCAACGCCATGATTGCGGTAATTTTGGCGATGTCTTGGGAGCTGTCTTCTTCGGGTTTTCCGCGGCCTTCTCCCGCACGTCCTCCTTAGTCTCCGCTTTTCACGTATTCGAATAGATGAGACACGTTGCGCTTTTCTCTTGGCTTTGTTCTTAGGTTTGTCAGTCGACAGCGTGAAGGAGCGGTTTTTGCCCTTGGTCTACACTCTGTACAACAGCACTAACAGAGACGGCGGGTAACGGGCAGGCTTGATTTTACCTTGTCAACATACATTACGTACATACATACACGAAGTACGGGCACGTGCTCATAACCCTACGGACGCGAGCTCGTAGCGCCTTTTGCTTTGTGTATGTATTGTGACGTGACGGCTCGCTGCGCGTGGCAGCGCCCCGCCGCCGTCACAGGGCGCGGGTTCGCGCCCACGGACGATCCAGGAGAGCAATCGCGGAATCTCCAGGAGGCCTCCGAAATGGAACATTTTCGCGTATTTATTTCCTTTTTTTTTTTGTATGAAAACGCGGCACCTCACTGAGGCACCGCGCCTCAACGATGGACACGGAAGACGACGACTGGAGCGGGACCGACTTCTTCTTCTTATTTGCTCAGGCTCCTGCCTCCGAACAGAGGTCAATACGGCCCGTAAACTTAGTCAAGATTGTTTGTTCAGTCAATATTGTTTCGCTACCGTGGCGGCAACTATCTTGGCGGACGCCGGAGTAACGGGACATACGTGCGGACGAAGGGTCTGTGGTGGGGACGCGCGCGCCGCGCACAAACGCGGCAGATTCAAACTTAAATTTGTACCTCTATAGATTTGCAGAATGCTACGATGAGTCTACAGATTTTGCTCGTTGGCTTTTTGAGAACATCATAAATATTTGAACAATCCGGCCCGCGGGCCCGGGAAATAGCTAAGCGTAGTTTGGTTGACCACGCCTCGGTTAGTGGACACGAGAAAATTAAATGATTAAAATCCTGAACGCGCTCCCCGCAGGGGCACGAGGCGTCGTCAATTAAATTTTGTCTATATAAGCTATGATTTAAATTATAATGGTTCGCGCGCAATCGTGATACTACAACCACTTTTTCTCTATTGAGACTTAATTTGAAATACCAAGGTTTAGCGGACTTAATATATATGTTGTTATAATAATGCGTGTTATATGTCTGGCCACGCATACGCAGATAGTTTTCGAATTCCGCAGACAACTTTTTTCTGGACATAGCAAACAGGTCGGAGAACGGGATGTTTCCATCGACGGTTCTACCTTCCCTAATGGCTCTCTTGGCTAATTCATCTGCCCTTTCGTTGCCAACAATACCCCTATGCGAAGGGATCCAAATAAACTGTATATGCTTATCCAATGATAAGGCCTCCTCTAATTTAGCTTTGATTAATGCGATTAAATAGCTAGATCCCTTGTTTAGAGGGTTCGTAATGGCGTCCAGAACACTCCTAGAGTCAGAAACTATAGTGACCTTGCGAACCCGCAGGGCCAGAGAGGTGAGTACTGCATTGTATATTGCCCAAGCTTCGGCTGTGAATATCGAAGCATGATTTGAAAGTCTAAACATGAGTTCAATTCTTGGCTGCGGGGAAAAGCAGGCCGCGCCTACGTAATTCCCGTTTTCTTCTTTCGAACCATCTGTGTAAATTACTAATGAATCTTTCGTGCACGGGCCAAATGACTGCATGAACATGGCCTGTGCCGATTCTCTTGAGACTTTGGATAAGAGTTGTAACCAATCTTGCATTGGTGTCCAACATTGTGGGGAAAGGAACCCCGAGCGGTATGAGTGTTGAAACATGGGAGGGCATACAGAGACTTTTATAGTTCTTGTATACTGTGTGGCCTGCGAAAACAGTATTGCTAGCGGGAAGCTTTCCTGTATGTATTGTAGCCCTCCAGGATCATCCTGGATGGCGTCCATGATTTGGTGAAGACCTCCCACAACCGGGTGGCCATCAATCGACATGACTTTGAAAAGATACCTCATAGTCAAAAATCTCAATCTGAATTTGAGCGGAGGCTCGCGAGCCTCCGCGAACATGGTATTAATAGGGGTTGAAATACGGTACCCCAAACAGGCTCTAATAGCCTTGTTTTGGATTATTTCCAGACGATGGAATTTCCTGTTGTTTTTGAGGGAAAAAATGTGAGACGCATACTCTAAGGATCCGCGTAGGACAGCCCGATAAATTGTCATCAACAGTTGGGGGTGCGAACCCCACCACACTCCCCGCAGGGAGGAAATGATGTTTGCCGCAACCCCCGCCTTACCGATCAGAAAATCTATATGCGCGTTCCCCTTCATCTGAGGGTCGAGAATCACCCCCAGGAAACGAACTGTCTTCGAGGGAGCGATCGTCACTCCCTCGTATTCAATCGATTGCCCGACGCCTGGGTCGGGACCCGACCTATAGAATATCATTAGCTGGGTCTTACTTGGGGATATGTCTAATCCTCGGGAACGCAGGAGTGTCCCCATGTTTACCAGGGACGTCCTGACGGAATCCAATGCCCTCGCCGCCCTTCTGCTGGTTGCGTAAATGACGATATCATCTGCGAATTGGAGAATCTTTGTGTTAGGATGTAAGGTGGTTGCTATTTTTCGCATGTAGAAATTGAAGAGGAACGGGCTGAGAACCGAGCCCTGAGGGGTACCCTTGCGGGACACCCTCGGAGGGGTCGGCCTGCCATCCACGATGAATTGAACTTGTCTTTCCGTGATGAAATTCCCGACGAATTCGCAGACGCCTCTCGGGAATCCGGACTCTCTTAGCTCGTGTACAAGAATGCTCGGTATGACATTATCAAATGCAGATTTTACGTCAATAAAAAGTGCTGCCGTTGCCTTGTTCTTAATGTTGTTGCCGTGTATTTCCGCAGCCAGGATAGACAGATTGTCCGAACAGGAGCGGAATTTGCGGAAGCCGAACTGGAAATCTGGGATGATGTTCGTGCCCGTGGAATGGGACTCCACCACCCAATGCATTCTTGCGAGAATCATCTTTTCTAATAGTTTCAAGATGCAGGAAGTCAGCGCAATCGGGCGAACCCCCGTACCCGAAGGTTTGGGGATGAGATAGACCAGAGAGTGTTGCCACTCCTCTGGAAACTGTCCAGCGACGTATAAATTGTTAAGAATTTTCAGTAATAATTCCTTCAATCGGCGAGGAAAAGCCTTGATTATCCTGTAATCTATTCTATCAAGCCCCGGGCTTGACTTGGACTTTGTAGAATTCAGCGCAGCATAGAATTCTTCCATATCAAAGGGGTCATCCAGCCACGCTAGGTGGTCATTCGGGGCAGCATCTTCTTCATCTGCTGTCGCTGATGCCCGAGGGCCAGTGCAAGAGGGAGGGCAAATGTTATCCATGTCTTCTCTGACTTGCTCCTCATTCACCGGTGCGGCCGCTGAGGCGGTCTTTCGGTTACGAAATCTTTTAATCATTTTCCATATGTTGGAAGTCGGGGTTTTGTGATCGAGCGATGAGCAGAACTTCCTCCATCCCTCCCTTTTTGCACTGCGCAAAATCTTCCTGGTTTCCAGCCTTTGATCCTGCCAACTAACAAAATTGGGGTGCGTCATGTCTTTTCTCCACTTTTTGCACGCCGCGCTGCGCTTTTGCACCGCCTCGGTGCACTCATCATTCCACCAAGGGGCTGGGGGGGCACCTCGCCCCGTCTTCGCGCCCACCTTAGTAGAAGGAGAAAAACTGTCCACCACAGTCATAATGAGCCTGCAGAAAGTCTGATACTGGAGCAGAGGTTCATTGTCCCCACTCTTCAGGACCTCCTCCTCTATGTGCTCTGACGTACTATCGAGGACCGCCGAGAATCTCTTGAACTGCTCCTTGGAAAATTTGCACTTATGAGAAAATACAGAAAGTGTTTTGATCAATCTATTTATCCAGGTACATACGGGGAGGTGATCGCTCCCCATAGTGTCCTGGATTACCGTGGTGTCAACGGCCGGGGCGATGCCACATGATCCTACAACCAAATCGAGCATCGACGGGGAGAGCCCCGGGGGGGGGGGGGGGGAAATAAGTGTGAACAATAGGACTCACCAACATAAATGGCTGTTTGTCTAAAATATCCGCAATGACTTTTCCTGTCGTATTAGACAAGGGGCTCCCCAGAGCGAATGATGTGCATTGAAATCTCCCATGATCAATGCCATTGAAAAGGTTTCCGCGAGCCGAAATATTTTGGCCCACGTTTGTTTGAGGCAGGATTGGTTGGGGTGACGATACAATCCGAAAACCGCCACGTCCGCTCCCTCGGACCAGACCTTGATGCCAATGCCCTTCACCGAGGGGTCTAAAACGCCTCGTAACTTTATTTCTGTAAAGAAAATGTTCTCTCTAATTATCAGCATTACACCTCTCCGGCCAGGGCCGGTGCAGTCAGCACGCAAAACTTTAAAACCACGAATGTGGAAGAAGTGTTCCGGTTTTAGGCACGTTTCTGCCAAGAAAACAATATCGTATGACTCGCAGAGCTTTTCTATGTCCGCTTTTTGCTAAACGCTCCCCGGCAGTTCCAGTAAATGATACTAAATCCCGTAGCTCGCGAATCTGTCTTGTTTCTTTTAACCATTGTGCACTAGCCCCCCGAGGCCTTTAAGAATGGCACAAACTTGACTTAATATTTCAAAGAGCGGGGAGCTAACAATGTTCGGAAAAACACTTGGAAGGTATTCAACTATAGAGACAATAAACTGTATGATTGTAGAACTTCCTGAGGGAATCTTACTACCATTATTTTCATGCGTCTTTCCCCCCCCCCCCCCGGATCCCCATCCGGGGGGTCCTTATCATTCTGTCGGGGGCCCCTAAACTGGAAGAAGGGTGGTGAGGTCATCGAAGGCGCCCTTCCATTTGGAGAATTCAATTTCAAATTATGTTCACTTTGCAATTTCTGTAGACGAATGCGACCATTCTTTTCCTGCTCATTTCTGCGTTCACGGTTACGGCAAGTAATGAGGTCCTCCGACGTGTTTACACTGTCCGTGCTATGCTCATTCAGGCTAAAGGTTACCCTACGCGGGGGGGGGGGGGGCGGTGGCGAGGCCACCACACTGGCGTAGGACGCACCGCGTGTTCCGGCCGCCGTTCCCCGACCCCCTCCTTGGGGGGACGGGGATGACGACCGCGATCTAGATGAGAGGATCGAGGAGGGAATATCCGATGACGTGCCCCCACTGGGGGGGCTTGACCTCGAGGAGGTTGGACTGAGATTAGGATAACTAGCCGTGGATTTCAAAATTCCAGCGTTCGGGCGCACCCCCTCGACCCTCTGACGCGCCTCATCGAATGGAATGTTTTCTAGGACCGCCGTTTCGGAATCAGCCTATGCTTAGCATATACCGGACAATATGCATCTGTGGGGAGATGCTCCCCGTTGCAGTTAATACATACCGGCGGACGATTTATATGAGGACAATCTTCGACGCTCTCGTGCGCCAATCCCGCGCAACGGGAGCACCGAGCCTTAGACCTGCACATAGGGGCCGTGTGGCCATAATTAAAGCACCTAAAACAAATGCGTACAACGGGCATGTATGGCCTAACTTCGTAAATAGTTTTGTGTATAGCCACCTCCATGGGAAGGCGAGTTCCCTCAAATTTAATTTTCAACGAATCCGCTTCAACGGGAACATATTTTCCGTTCTCGTCTTTGTCCTTGCCGCGCTTCATCATGCGTGTCACATCTAAAATTTTAACCGCGGATTCAATATGTGGAATGAGATCCTCGACTTTATACTTCTTTGGAACGTCTTCCACCACCCCGATTCTCATAACTTTAAACTCGGGTATAAAAGCCAAAATATTCTTCTCTTTGAAGACCGATAAGCTAATTGCATTGTTTGCACCATACACCGTGGAAAATTCCGCGCGCAGTTTATTATTACCAAGCTTCTTAATCTGTATAATATCCTGGCCTACTGCCTTGTTGATAATTTCGGATAAATGTAGCCGATCACGATTCGGATCATTGTCCGCGAATTGAAACTGTACATAATAGGGAGGACAATCCTCCGGACGGTATCTATTCACATTCTTTTTTGTTCGCTTAACCGTTTGGGTCGCGCGCGGGGGGGCCGGCGAGGCCCCCGCGACACCCGCCGCGGCCCCGTCGTCATGGATAGGTCGTTTAGTTCCCCGCGTAGAAGTTGAGTCGATCTTGTTATCATCCTCAACTTCCATGTCAATAACTACGTCACGACTGGAATTTTCCTGTCCGTCTTGCGAATTTGAATTAAAAACATCCGCCGGCGGGGTCCCCCCGCTCGACGGGCCGCCCGACGCCGCCGGGGCCGCGTTTACAATTACTGAATTTACATCGTTACCTTTGTTGTCTTTAACATGTTCGTCGCCGACAATCTCGCTATCGCTCGAGCTTCCGGAAGGAATCTTTGTCTCGAGGGCGATGGCCAGATTCTCTGAGGGGGAAGCGGGGTCCTTGCCGCCCTCGCTCGTCTTACCTTTCTTCTTCTTGTTACCCATATCTCTTTGTTGCGCCTGCAACTGAGATTCAAAAGACGTAAAAGCCTCTTGCGAAATCGTGATGCGTCCCGAGTATGCGAGATTCTCGTCGGGGGTGGCTTCCGCAGGGGCCAAAGCCTCCTGCATCGCCCCGAGACCCAACTCTCGAACTTTGTAGCTAGCAACGCTCAGATACAATGACCAACCAGCAAAATCACTTATCAAAGAAACTTCCTGATAAGACCAAAAATCAAGAAAAAGTAAATGTTTTCCAATATCGCACTTATAAATATAAGCCGGCCGCGCAGCATGCGCGGCCACGCGAGGACAATACACCGGAATCGAAAGGCACAACGCGGGAACTCGGGAGAGGAACGTCCGTTCAGCGCCACGGCTCACGCGCGAATCCAAGCGGGACCGACGGCGACGGGAGAAGCGGCTTGAGGACGTCACGAGACGGGCGAGTGATCCGACCACGGGGCGCGGGGCGGACACGCGTGGCACAACGAGATCACCGGAGGGCTTCCCGCAACGACCCCGGACCTCTAAGGGGGCCGGGGGCGCCTGGCCAGCGTCCCCCGGTCCGCGAGGAAACCGGCCAACACAGGGAACCCCGCCCGAGAGAACAAACCACCGGGCGACTGAATCCGTCAGGCGAAGGGACGCCGAACAGCGTTTGAAGGACCCCGCCGAAAATTGGCGAATACCGCGCGTGATCCGCCGTACGTCGACCCCGATTGGTCGCGACGCCGCGCCTGATTACCGCGCAACCCCATGGAGGGGTGCGCTCTCGATTTTCCATCGAGCGGACCGCTCGATCTCTTCTGGGTCGTCCGCCAAGGCGTAAAGTCGTCTCGTGCAAATTAATTATCGCGATCAAGTTTGAGTGCCGCTAAGAAGGCCGATCTACCTGGCGCCCTGGGACCAGGACCCGACGGTGTCGACGAGGGGACAGCGGATCCGGTGAGGTTGCCCTAACCGAAATTAGAGTGTGAACGGCCACGGGAAACCGCGAGTCCCGTGTTCGTCTCGCACCGACCGCCGTCTTTCGGGATATCGCGTATCGCGAACGCGTACTTTCCGAGCAATTTGGTTTGGTGTTTGGTTTAGTGTTAGTGAAAATCGTCGGACGCGACGTACGCCGGACGCGGCGGAAAAAAGTCGCCAGAAATGGCGCAATTAGAGTCTCGCGGTTATTCGGCTCGCGACCGAGTTTCGCGAGTATTCGCTTTTGGTGTAGGCGGGCGGTGGCGGACGCGAAGGGCCTCGCGACTGCAGAACCGTGCGCCGGAGGTTCTTGTACCGCGATCTATTGTGTAATTCGGACCTCCTGGGGATCGCGACCGTGTGGGCGCGAGATCGGACGGCGGCCACCGAGGCCGCGGATATCGCGACGCCCCGTATAACTTAGAGTTTCGCGTTTCGTGGAGTGCGGTAAGATTTTGCGTCTTAACGAGCGTTTGTCAGGTGTTCTCGGGGAGTCGCACGGGCATTCCCTTATCGCCGTACCGCCGGAGAGTGGCCCTGAGGGGTACCTGCCCGCGTGCCGCGTACAGACCATCGGAGCGCCGTTATTCGTGATCTGCGAGCTGCGATTATTAGTTGTCGTGTAATTCGAGTCATTTATTGTGTCGTTAATTGCGAAAGGGGTGTCGCGAGTAGCTTCCGTATCGCGTTAGCGCACCTGCGTTCGTGCGAGCGATCGACCGGATCTTCGCGTCGTCGTAAGTTTTTTTTGTGTTGTTTGCGAGCGAATTCCAGTGCGCCCAGCGGGGCGCCGCCCGTCACTCGTAGCGCGAAAACTCCGTCGATTCCCTTCTCGCGATAATACTTCTGTTTCGGCGATGTTAGTAATAAGTTAGATTTAAGTCTTGTTTCTGCGAAAAGTCCGCTGGTTGAGTCAACCAGATCTGCGTTTTGTTCCCGCGATTATTCTGCGGATTGGCTACGTTGATTCACGTTTTGTCTTTGCGATAAGTCGGTTTCTCAAATTGATTAGATTTAAGCGTTCTCGCTACAAGCCTGTTTGTCGGATTATAGAATTCACAATTACATTGTTAATTTCTCCGTATGGTACAACGCTCGAATTTACGTTTCCTATACCGCGTTATTATTTACTTGTGGTCTTTACCGATTATATTCAAACTATTTACGGTTCTGTTTAGCTTTCACCTGCGATGCTTTCCCCGGTCAGCCCTTGTTTTCGAACGATACCCACCGACGTTCGCTTATTTCGTTGTCATTGTCTGGCTGATATTTCCCTGCCGGGACGACCGCTTGCTATAATAAACTCTGACTCTTTGTAATATTCTCTCCCGCGCAATTATTGTTCAACCGGACCGATCAAAACCGTTAATTACACGCTGTTCCAATTTAATAATCTGATTATCTTTCTTTCTCCGAATAAAGAGACACTATTTATTTAAATGAACCAAGCTGCTACTTTTACATTGTTCAATTGCTAATATTTCGACTATTCATTTTCTTTATAATAAACGAGATTT
This sequence comes from Leptothorax acervorum, assembly GCA_035220615.1. NCBI lineage: Eukaryota > Metazoa > Arthropoda > Insecta > Hymenoptera > Formicidae > Leptothorax > Leptothorax acervorum. The sequence continues at coordinate 4,904 of JASTWQ010000353.1, read as the reverse complement.
ATTGTTCATTAAACGTACGGCCTTTTAGGTGGAATTTCTTTGTGTTTGTGTCACGACCCGCGCTGCCCTGCCTTCACACTGCCCCTCTGCCGTTAGGTAGAGCCGGCTGGCCTCTCGTGCGACAGGCTACGGTTTCGCGAGTTTGCTAGATTTCCGAGTAATTAGTGGACGCGAGGGATTCGCGTCTGGCGCCCAACCGATTTATTGAAGAACCGCCTGACTCGCGCAAGGGATTATTCCGAGAGGCCTACCACCTGACTCTCTTTGGCGTTCCCTTTGATCCGGCCGAAAAAGCCGTGACAGTATTTATATGTGTAATGCCCTTTTTTACCAACGTCGTTTAACCTGAACTTAGTTTAATTTACTCTTTGTCTCTTTCAGAAATAGACGAAGAGTGAATTGAACTAAGGTTCAAGTTAAACGACGTTGGTGAAAACGGATATAAAGGTGAAATCAAGACCGCCATCTCTGTTGGTGCTGTCGTGCAGGGTGCAGAGGCAAAAACAATACCGGCTTCTTCACGCTGTCGACTGACAAGCCTAAGGACAAAACCAAAAGGAAGGCGTAACGTGCCTCATCTAATCGAATCTACTCGAATACGTGGAAAACGAAAGTCTAAGAAGGACGTGTGGGAGAAGGCCGCGGAAAGTCCGAAGAAGGCAGCTCCTAAGATCGTCGCCAAAACTGCCGCGATCATGGCGTTGCAAAAAAAGCAAGATCAAAACATGGACAAAGATGATCTTTGATCAATCAAAACACAGATGAAGATGATGAAATGCTTGTAAGTATCAAATTAATGAAATGCAAAATATGTAATATATTATTAGATTTAATGTTAAAGAATTTAATGAAGATTTACATGTAAATACGCAGAGTAACTTGGTGATAAAAATTCTTTCCAAGCATTGTTGCTCTTAAGTCCATCACCACATAATGAACTGAAAAGAATCTGAAAATAATTTGGAAAGAGTTTTTATCGTCAAGTAATTCTGTAGAATAAAGCCTTGTAAATGTATTATATCGCCTAAGAGTATAATAATAGATATATAAATTATTTTTTGCCAGGCAAGCGTAGATGACGAATTAAACAACATTATAAAAGAGCAAAACAAAAACAAAATTCAAATATTAGAAAAAAAATTGGCGAAAGTAAAAGCTCTTGCTGCAAAATTAGCAACCAAGGATCAGCAACCAATCGGTGCAAAATCAGCTGGACAATCAACATCAAAAAATGGGCCAGCACCAGCAGCTGTATCATCCGCTACATCTACCGAAACAGCACGTAAGTACTGATTTTATTAAATATATATATATATATATATATATATATGTATATATATGTATAGGGTCCTCCAATATATATATATATTGGAGGACCCTGGTATATATATTGTTACACCCGTGCTGTACGCCCGTGCCGTGCGCTCACGCGGGTCGCCCGTATTAGAAGTTGCGAATCGTCCTTGACGACGGCGTGTTGTTTACATGTATTGATTAATCAATTACGCTCTGGGTTTCCGTCACGTTCGGACGTGTTATCCCGAGCTCTGTATATACGAATCCTGATTAAACGAGTTCCCTTTTTATAAATAACAAGCCTATTTATTGCGCGAGTGCCGGAGTGCGCGTCGCGAGTGAGTGAGAAAGAGAGTGAGAGAGTGGCTAACGCCCGGCGAGCGTAACATTTTGGGGGGCTCGTCCGGGATCTACAACGATCTCTCGGATTATTCCCGAGCACAGACGACGCTCGAGGACAGCTACATGGCTACGAGGAAAAGGCTCCGGCTGGAGACGCCTCACCGCGATGGCTCCGAAGCGCCTGCGATGACCACGCTCACAGAGACACTCCAGGCCGTTATCCAGGAGGTGCGACTCCTTCGAGTGGAGCAAGCCCGGAGGGAGGAGGAGTATACGGCGACGATCCGCCGTCAGGAGGAGGAACTCCGACGACTCCGTGGGACGAACTCCGGAGACATACCGCAGCTAAGTCTCTTTAATAATAGCTCGTCCGGGGATGCGGAAAAGCGGGCCGCGGGTGGCGCGGGAGCGCGGGACACACGCCAGGGGGCGCGCGGCTGCGGCCGTCGCAACTGCGAACGTCGTACGCGCGTGTGAGGAAAGCGCGACCGCGAGTGAACAAAGCGCGAACGATGAGGGGGTACGCGCGTGTGAGAGAAGCGCGACCGCGAGTGATCAGAGCACGAACGTTGAGAGGGCGCGGGCCGCGTGCGGGGGGGGCGCGTACGCGGGCAACGCGAGTGAGAGCGGCATGCGGCCGACCGGGAGAAGCGTGAATACGGGCGGCGCGAACGGAAATGTCGCACGTCGTGTTGAGAGAGGCGCGGGAGCGAATGCTGAGAGTGGTCTCGACATTTATTCGAGTGCCAGGAGCGCGAACGAAGTCGGGATCTATACCGCGCGCGCGTGTGACGCCGTTACAGGAGCGAGCGTCGGGCTCGGCTATAAATTAAAGCCCGACACTTATGACGGGACAGTCCCACTACAGGAGTATTTTTCGCAGTTCAATTTAATTGCCCGAGCGAATTTCTGGGACAAACGCGACGAAAACCGTCGCACTGGCTTCGAGCCTGAGGGGCAAGGCGCGCACGATTCTCGAGACAGTTCAGGATATCGAGTGTCTGAATTTTTCCGAATTAAAATCAAAACTCGAGTTGCGTTTCGGTGAGGGGCGGTTAACGCAGAATTATTATTCCGCGCTTACGAACCGTAGACAGAGATTTGGGGAAGATCTTGCTGCTCTCGGTTCCGATATAGAACGGCTGTCGCGCCTCGCATACCCCGAGTGCCCTCATGAGATTCGTGAAAAGATCGCGTGTTCACAGTTCGTAACGGCTGTCACTGATCATTTTATCAGACGGACGTTACAGATGGAGGGGATTATTACCCTGAGCCAGGCTGTCGAGAGAGCTAAGGCATTAAAAATAATTCAGGGTGAGGGGTTCGCTCGCGAGAAATTTATTAAGAACACTGCGAGAGAAGGACAGAAGGGGGGTGCGAATATTGAGAAGGGGGAGGTAGAGGGTGACAAAGAACGGAAAGAGGAGGGGAAGACAGACAGGAAGGGAAATTTCCAAAAAGGGAATGGGCGTGGCAGCAAATTTGGCGCCAACCGGGGAGAGTGTTGGACGTGCGGGAAGTCCGGACATTTCCGATCCGAGTGCCCCGAACAAAGGGGAAACGCGATTAGTCAAACTCAGCGGGGTGAGTTTGGCGAGGGTTATCAATACCCCGTATTTTTACAATAAAAACGTTATTTCAAATGTGTGTAATAAAATTATTTTGAATGAAAGTAGAATTAAGCCTTATTTTAATCATTTTTGCTATAAGGGCAAAGTTGACGGAAAAGAATGTTTTTTAAGGTTGACCACGGGCTCTGACGTCTCCATATTAAGCAGTAAATTCGTAGAAGCAGGAAAAGAAAGTCCCAAATAAAGAATTTGAATCTGAGATATCCTACTGGAGAAAAAGTTGTAATAAAGTTTGAGATAGAAGCTAGAATTGAAATAGGCAGTCACTCGGTTGTGTTTCCTTTTCTCGTGGCTGATATAAGTGACGACTGTCTTTTGGGAGTGAATTTTCTGAAAATGGTAAATTTAGAAGAAATTTTCGATTCTGTTTTCGGGACTATGAATTCAGAAATACGAGTAGCTCGAATTGAGAATGAACCAGACAGAGTCCCGGTCTCCTTGAAAGAACTCTTTAGAAATAATTCCCAAGAACTTGACTCTTCACAAAAAGAACTCTGCTCAATTCCTTGGAAAATTTTCCGAAGTATTTTCCGAGAATATTGTTGCGGGAAATTGTGATATTGTTCAACATGTCATAAATATGCAAGACTCTCTCCCCAAAAAGCAGGTACCCTCGTCGGATTCCTTTCAGGTTAAGAGGGGAGGTGGATAAAATTATCGAGGAAATGAAGGCATCCGGTGTGATCGAGGAATCAAATAGTCCCTGGGTTTCTCCTGTGGTATTAAGACACAAAAGGATGGAACGATAAGATTTGTGTGGATTATCGGCTCGTAACGCATTGACGGAAAAAGATTCATATCCCCTCCCCAGAATAGACGTAATATTTGATCATCTAGCAGGTAACGTTTGGTTTTGTACTTTAGACTTGAAAAGTGGTTATTGGCAAATAAAATTCGTCCTGAAGACAGAGAGAAAACGGCTTTCTCTTTCGGCAGGGGACTTTAGCAATTCACGGTGATGCCTTTTGGTTTATGTAAACGCCCCCGCAACTTTTGAACGTCTCATGAAAAAGTTTTGCAAGGATTATTATTTGAAATTTGCTTAGTTTACTTAGATGATGTAATAATTTTCGGGAAAACTTTCGAGGAAATGTTGGATTTAGAAAAAGTGTTTTCACGGTTGCAAAAAGTGAATTTAAAAATCAATCCTAAAAAATGTGTCTTATTTAAAAAAAAAGTAAAGTATTTGGGGCATATAATTCGGCAGAGGGAGTTGCCACGGATCCTGAAAAGGTTGCTGCCGTGGAGGGATGGCCGGTCCCTCACACAAAAACTTTATTGCGGAGTTTTCTCGGATTTTGCTCATATTATCGCAAATTTATAAAAGGATTTTCTTCGATTGCTAAGCCTCTTTATGAATTAACGGGAAACCAGATAAAGTTTATCTGGAACGAAGATCATCAGAACTCTTTTGATGAGTTAAAGCGGGTACTGTCCTCTCCTCCAGTGCTTTCTTTTCCGAACTGGGAGGGTGAGTTCATTTTGGATACTGATGCCTCCAATATTGGAATTGGCTCAGTATTATCTCAAAAACAAAACGGGGAAGAGAGGGTCATCGCGTATTTTAGCCGCGTGCTGAATAAAGCTGAGCGGAATTATTGTATTACTCGACGTGAACTTTTAGCGATTGTAGAT